>NW_010729075.1:4358461-4396315 GCF_000365185.1 Nelumbo nucifera
GGCAGCACGACACAGCCCGTACTTTACGCGACCGGCACAACCCGTTTTACACCTCTAATCCAACCCTGAGTTGGTTCCGTCGGTCATGCATCCGTGTCCAGCCCTAGTGCCTCCGCTGCCCACCCCAGCATAATTCAGTATTTGACCAGCCCGCACCTTGATTCCACTCGTGTCCGTTGCCCATTTCCAGTCAAGCAGGAAACAAACTCCTGTGCCTACTCTTTCATGGCGGAACATCTCCAATCATTTTGGAAAAAAAAAGTAAATCTTTGAATTGCAAAATCTATCATTTAGCTCATTAGTTGTACACTTGTTATTTTCCAATCCTCTCAGAAGCATCGTCTCACATTTCTTGATTATCGAAATCTTCTTGTATCTTTTGCGGTTGAAATGGCTTCTTTCATGCACTATGTGCACGAGTACCATTTTAGCTTCTTCCTGGCGACTTAGGTCATGGTTATCATCGCCGTGGCACAATCAACGCGTAAGATGCAATTGGTGACGAGCATCGGGCGGTCATAGCCAAAATACCGATTCATTCTGATATTCTTGGTTACTATGATGAGCGCATACCTGATATGCTTGTTGTAGTTCAAGAGCATAGTGGCCATGTCAACAGACATAACACCTAAGCTACAACCCATGCCAGAGTTATATCGCTAGCAACGGGCCAGAAGAATGCGTTCCACTCTTTGATAAGATCCACCTGACATGACCCTTGTAATACTCTTTGGTTTTGCAAAGTCAACTTAGAAAACCCCAAACTTGAGGAAATCCAATGCTAAACGATTTTTGTGATAATTAATCCGGGGATCAAAGATTCAATGGTAAATGAATTTCGTGGCAAGACCACCACAAACAGGAGAAGCTTTCCATGATAATTTTGTAGCGATAAAAGGTAATTTTGGGTTAGTTGGATTTTAAGAGATAATGGCAAGAAAGTGAAAAATTTTAAAAATTTAATAGGGTCTTTTGGTAATTTAACACCTTCTATCTGATTTCACGGCTGATGGAGCGTTTGTCGCAATGTACAAGTTCAGGGGGGTCTTTGTTGCAAAAAAAGTATAGGAGGGTCTTTATCATCGACCCCATAATACGGGGGGGGGGGGTCCATGTCAAGTTTCTAAACTAAAGTTTTAATTTTATTTTGAAAAGCATGCCAAAACCAAACTTTTTTTTTTTCGGTGAACAGTTTTGACTTTGACTATTTCAAGAGACATGGCATATTATGAGAGTCAGGATCACCTGCCAACAAAAAACATTCTCGCCCTCTACCAACATGATCTCACATTGTACATCTCATATATGGCGGGACTCACTTTTATGATGGGTCTAGTCTTATGGTGAAATATGCGATATTGGATCAAGTTGGTAAAGGATTGGAACTTATTTTGTTGGCAAAAGATCCTTTAACTCATATTATGAATGGTGGGTTGAAATAACACTTTTCGAGTGTCTGTATTAAATTTCAATCGTTGCTTTACCCTTTTACTATATCAAATATGGATCTCTTGAGAGTAAAAATCGTATACACACACCCTAAGAAGATACACCTAGCTATATATTGGAATATCTGTACATATAGGTTAATTTCAGTACTATGTTAAATTCACGAAAAGATACTGGGAATTTTATAGTTCTGCCATTGTAAAACATATTCCTTTGTCATTTGCCATAGAATTAACATTTTATATACAAATATTGGTAATATGATATTAATGAAGGGTGATTTGGCTGACCTATCAAAAAGAGATGCGTGGTAAGTCCGAATCATTTGGTGACACCTCGGTATCACGTGGAGCAGGTCGGTTAAATTAGAGACGACTTAAACCAACTTGACTTACATCTCGACCTGGTAAGGATTGCAGATCGCCCCTCAATAAGGTGGCACACATCACTTCAGGAGAGCCAGCCAAGGACCTCAGAGGCCGGCTTGACTCCGATTTAGGTAGCCGAGGATTTGATTAGCTAGCGGACATCCGGGGTACTGAGCTATCAACCTACGTGGTGGATCACCCTTATCTAGGGTGGTATACCTTTCGGTCCTGAGATAAGTGGCGACATGTTATCCACTTGGTGTGGACGATCCCAGCTCCCACACTACTCGGAGAAACAGGATGAGGATCACTGCCAATGTTGGATGACACGTCTCGAAGGTAACGGACTGATAAAGCCCGGCGTGCCTGGACACGAAACTTGGACCCCAACACCTATAAAAGGATTTCAACACTCCTTCACAACATATACACGATTAAGTGCACACAATCTATTTTCTAACTTTTTATGCTCCATTGCTCTCTTGCTCACTTTAGTTCAGCTAATTTAAACATTACAATGCTCACCCTAAGTCCAAACCCTCGGACACTCTGAGTTTGTCTATCTTACAGATCGGTCTATCTACCTTAGCACTCGTCGTCCAAGCTGTCTTCCAGAAAATGGACGATTTCGAGCAGCATCAGATATTAATCATTAATCACAAACTTATGAAATGTAGATTATATATCTAAGTAAAATTGTCACATGCATTAATGACGTAGCGTGGAAGCAATGAGAACCGGAGCTGGCGATGCAAGCACTGGGTGTTCACTAGCACCTAGCGAAAAACACCGATTTCTCTAGGAAAGAGAAAAGGTGGTGAAAATAGGAAGAAGAGAACTTGAAGAAATTCTGAAAATCTGAAGTATGAATTGATGAA
Source organism: Nelumbo nucifera (assembly GCF_000365185.1). Next base: position 4,361,157 of record NW_010729075.1, read on the forward strand.
TAACTTTGGGAAAATAACAGTATTTATAATACATTTGGGAATTGTAAAAGAACTAGGAAAGAACATGAGTCTTGATCTTGATCTTGATCCTCTTGGGCTGTCTTGATAAGGTCGAACCCTCTTGGAATTCTTGGGCTTGATCTTCCACCGTCCGATCTCCCTGGCTCTCCTTATGCATGAATCTGGGAGTCTTGGATTTCTTGATGCTTCTTGAAGTCTTTGTTGGATCTTGATTGGAGTCTTGAAAATCTTGGAAGAGTTTTGATAAAGTCTTGGAAGAGTCTTAATGGATCTTGAATTATCCTATTATCCTTTCTTGACTTATCTTGGACTCTTGACCTTATCCTAGGAGCTGCCGCCCCTAGGGGTGAGATGGGCCTTGGGATGGGCCTCCATCAACTAATATATAAGAAAAAAAAGTTCCCTACTGGGTTCCCTATATGACCTGCCATATATATGCCAAGTAGTGGGATGATATGGCCAATCAAAGACATCCACCAAATAGGGGGGATCATCTGGATTGGCGCCCTGTACATAAACCTTGTAATCTGGCATTCTATTAGCACTTTGTCAAGTAATGTTGGGCATTGAAAATTTTAATAGTGTGATGTGGAATTTGACTAAAAGATGAATTTATTAAGACAACATGAAGAAGGTTTTGGGGCTCAAATTTTCTCCATTAACAAAACTTAATAAAGGAAAACATGGGGCCATTTGGAATTGCAAACAAAATTTTTCATTATTTAGTCTTCTTCACTAAATTGAAGACCTGATTATGTTTATATCACATACTCAGCTGATGCAGTAAAGAAATTCACTGTAAAATTAATCAACTGTACATGTTAGAAATTCACTCGATCTGTGTTTCCAGCTTTGGATAATAATCATGTGGGAACTAGAATGGTCACAAAGAAAATGGTGTGACTTGTGAGCCCTACCCTTATCACTTATTTATCCAGAATGACTCATATAAGATGTATCTCAACTTTTTGATTTTTTTGGGAGGGGGGCATTTAACAAAATAAAGACGGTACCATTTACTTACTCATTAATTAGAACGGACATATTTAAGTAAATTGTGTGAGCCCTACATTGACCCAAAAAATTGTGACACTTAAAAAAATAAAATGTGTCAGCTTTCCAATTGCTTGGATCTTTCTCATTGAGAAGCAAGTGAAGAGAACATCTTGTCTCCGCCCATATATCCAATCCAGCTAACGTTGATTAATTCATTGGCTGAAAGCTAACAAAACTAAGTAATGCTTGAATTTCATCCCAATGATAAATTGATAATCATCACTATATCTGGCCCAAAATTTGAGGCACTCCAAAGCTGTATTTGCTTTTCCAATGATCCCTATCTTTTATTTTATTCTGGTATGCATATGTTTTTTGGAATCCTTTCACAATTATTGGTTGCACTAGGAAAAATGAAGATGACAAGAACCTGGTTTCCAGAGGTGATTCTTCTTCAATAGATCATTCAGGCTGTTGTTGATATCCTTTTGCTTTTGTTTAATCCAACTAGATGGATTTGAATTGTAGATTTTGTTGTTATTATTGTGTAAAAAGGACAGCCCAGTGCATAGGATTAAAGATCTGAGCCTCCGATCAATGTGGGGTCTGAGAAGGAACAGATGTAGAGGTTTTATTGATATTATTGCGTAATTAATATTTTCTTTTTTCAGGATAAGATGAGCAATTATGCTCATTTTTTTTTTTGTATTTATGACTCAGTTTTGAAAAAATAGAAATACAAATATATACAATACGAAATCATACAAAATATAAGGTTATGAATTCTCTCTCTCTTTATATATATATATATATATATATATATATATATATATACTAGCAAACTGAGCCAATTATGCATATCCAAAGCTATTGTTGACACTAAGTAATGTTGATACTTGGAACATTGTGTAGATAAAATAAAATGGAGTAGAATTTGAAGCACGCACAATGAATGAAAAAGGCTAATTGATCACTTCCTGGGGACCATTATCCGTGATGACCACCATGTATCATTCATTCATTCACCTTTCTCAACAACAGCTGTGCATAATTAAGTCCATATTTCCACTCTTTCTCTTCCCTTTCCAGTGGCTTCATTTCATCATGTTTTACATATATTCAATTGCCTTTTCCAGTCACCCGGCCCAAACCATAAATTCTTAATTTATATAGGTTCAAGACCACCATGAGGATGGTGGACCACGTACGGTCACAGCATTCAAAATTAGTGTTTTAAGACTTGGACCAAACCGGATAGTCGGACCGTGAAAATTAGGAACAGATGGCCTTTTTGGGGTGGGTCCCGGTTAAAATGGTTTTGGCAGTCTTTCACGGGCCGAACAGGTGAACCACCCAGTTAACCAGTAAAACCGGGACCCATTGGTACTCATGCGCGGGCTGCTTTTAGTCCAGTCCAAGTCTTAAAGCATTGCATAAAATATTCCTTTTTTTTTTTTTGCCTTCATTTGATAGCCGGTGTCCCTGTGTACTTATTGAGGGGTTGCAAGAGCTCAATCCTTGTAGAGGAGGACAAAGAAATATTTATCCTTTCATCTGTCTTTACCTTACCTAACTTGGAAATAGCTTAAGCATGTCAATTCTCATGGAGTTTCTTGTTTCAGTTTTTTCAGAGAACTTTGACGGTTAAAAAAATTCTTATGTTTTGAACAAAATTCCTATTTCCCAATTCAATATAAATATGAATATGGATTTGAGTACATCCCTTTTTTAAGGAAAAAACAAGGAAATAGCAGTTAGAACTTGGCTGCCTACTTTTAATTGGCACAAGTTCATTTCCTTTTTTTTTTTTTTTCTTGTGGAGAATTATACATGGTGCTATCCCTGTAGGTGATTTCATAACTAAAAAAGGTAATACTCTTGTTTGTAAATGCTGTTGTTGTTGCGTGCACCAAGTTTGCTAATTATCTTAAGGCTTCTTTGGTTTCAGGAATAGGAATCTGAATGGATTATTCTGATTTCAATTGTTTGGTTGGATGACATTAAAATCCTGTTTTCATTCTTTGTGGAAAGGCATTCTCCCTCATGAGGGAATGGTCATTCCCTCCCCTTCCTTTGGGAATGAAATCTCATTCCAGCTGATTTCAATTCTCACTCCGATTCCTGTCTGACCCAAACAGATTATGGGAATAGATCATTTCCCATTTCAATTTTGAAGGATTTTGATTCTGGTTCCAATTTTGACTGCAAACCAAACAGAGCCTTAGTTCTCTTTTTGATGCATACTCAATTTATTGTGGATAGAAACTATGGTAGAGTTAATGCAAAAAGGACTCAAACACCAAGGTGCAAAGTACCAATACACCCTTAGTTCTCTTTTTGATGCATCTTTTATTTTTTTAATTTCAGTTTTAAGTATAATTTTATATATGTTATTTAATTAAAAAGATGTTCTAGAAAACACTTGTAAACAGGTGTATCTGACACCCAGAGATATGATATGATACGCCCAATATGAAACATACTGTATGGATACTTTGACTTTGTCAAATACACCGAATCATGAGCATTCTTCCATCTGTTATGTGGGTTTTATAGAATGAAAGATGTAAACACATCTTATTAGATGGTAAGAGCATACCTGCTTTAAACTTGGATCTTTCACTGCTGATCCTAATTTTGGGCTATTCATTTGTTAAATATCCCTTCCAAGAGTTGAAAACAAAAAGGCCTAGGTGGATCAGTTGGATTTACCTGGTTAACCATCTTTTTAAACCGAATGACAATGGTGCTAGTAGAGGTAACTGACATGGGTTCTAGTGGTGGGAATGGTGTTGTTACAAATGCTTATGGAAAATTCCAGTTGGTTTTTCACAATTATTATGGCCAAGCTACTTCCATTCAAGTAGAATTCTTAGCCCTCTATGATGGTTTGAAATATATGCTGTTTAGACCATGGCATTTTAAACTTGTAAGTTGAAAATGATAATAAGCTTCTCGTTGAAATAATGAAGGGCAACACCGATTGTCTATGGACTATTCTAGAAGGAGTAAGCTCCTCCTCTCTTCTCTCTTCCATGCACATTTTGCCTAAAATGATCGTTTTTTGTATGTCTGTTCTCTATGTTTTAAACATTTTTATTGTAATGATGGGTTGGGGGGGTTAAAAAAACAATTTGTTATTGTTATTATAGAAGCCAAAACTTTGGGGTTATTTTCATCTTTTGAAACAAGTACTTGCTGTCTCATTATTAGAGGCATGCATCTTTAATTTTTGAGTCTTGGGTGCAGTAGACAAGCTGTTCCTCCATTCCTTTGACATGTTTTTCACCTACCTCCTAATGTTTATATGGCTGGTATCACGGAATTGGATGCATATATCAGAAGAAGATTGAAAAGGAAAGATAAATGAACCCTTCACATTATGAATCTTCCAGAACTTGGTCTTCTAAGATTAAAAACATAAGTTACGAGTTATGAGATTAACAGAAGAACGGTGTAGGAAGAATTCTGAGATTCTGAAATTCAGAAAGTTACCATGTTGATCTTGTGAAGTGAGGATCACTCATTAGGAATTAGAAATTTAGAATCTATATTTCATTTACCAGCTCATTTTGTCTCTTTTCATTCAGTACTGATCAAGATTTTCTCAAGCTGATCTACATGGAGGAATTCGTAATAGTTTACTCTCTGATCAGAATTCATGCCGGAACGTCAAAGAGCTTTCTTCATGAACATGGCCCCTACGGACTTTCTTTAATGTCTTGTCCATGTGGACCCTTTTAGCTTTACTAAGTGACAGATGCCTTAGTTTGCTAATCAATCAACCAACCTTGCCAGACATGGCTTACCCAATGATTTTTCTTTTTTTTGAGTGAGTTAGACGTGACGAGTACTTTTTACATATGCATATTTTATTTATCGCATTTATAGCTCATCTACCTTCACTTTAAGTGTCACCTCTTGACCCCATTGTGCACATGGCTAGCTCCATCTCTGCTTTCCTTGTTTCTTCCATTATCCTGTGGGTTCCTTTCCGAGGAAATACTTTTGATGAACAACTTCGCTACAGAGAAATGATTTATAGTTGTATTTGGTGTTGCAGTTCGGCAATCACAAATACAATAATGGTAGGAAGTAGGAACATGGGAGGAGTTAAAATTTTTCATTATTTTTTGTAGGGAAAGGATGCTCTATAATTAAAGCTTGTTCATTCAATCATCTTTCCAATTTTTAGCAATGTTGCGGATGATGTGGGCCCAATCCAACTGGATTGGTCATGTGACCAAGTGCCAAATTCTTGCATCTCTGCATTCTATTGTGCATTAGGGTTTTTTTTTTTTTTCTTTCCTTTTCAATGAATGTTCGATTTTTAATGTCCAAATATGCCATATGGTGAGGGAGTTTAATTCAAGAACCCGGATCTCTTGAAACATTGAGAGCCTGTTTGGACAGAGGTCTTCTGTGTTGAGTGAGCCTTATCAGAGAAGCTACCTGAGATTGCTTCACCGAAATGTTGATTTTATGGTTCATCTAGGCCTACTTTCGGCTTTCTGGATTTTTATCAAATATGACTCCATGGGGTTCCAGCCTTCCAGGTTTCTCAGCTCATGTAGTACCATAAATCATTGCGTGAAAATCCTCCCAAAGAAAAGCATGTCATCCAGCCATACATTGAAAATACATTCCATGCTTGTAAATTAAATTCATTGAGAGATGTTTTCAATGTTCACCCGAATGTCGTGCTCTCAGGGTGTTGACATGCTTTTTTGCTTTTTAGGAAATCCTGTCTCCAATTTCAAACATCCTTTTACAAGTGGAGTTTCCTGTTGCTGTATGTACCACTGTTTCCCCATATCATTCAATAAGGTGATCACATATCAAAAGGTTGGTCTGTTTCAGATTAAAAAAGTATACTTAACCATGAACAACAAACAGAGTTCCAGTCAAAGTTGGAGACTTTGAGTGCAATCTAAGTGATGTGGGATCGTCTCATTGATCAATGTATGACTGAAGTAACATCTTCATACATACATACGAGATGGGCTTCAGTCAGTACAAGACCTGTTTTATTTCATGGGGAGATATTCCCAATACAAGGATATAAAGGCTGTTTGAATGGACCCTGCACTGATTGATTCCGGTTTCCATACAAAGAGCAAAAGGGAGTTCTTAGAAGTGATATAATTAAATTGATAAGCATAGGCCCCGTTTGTTTTTTGGCAAGTTATTTACCCGGGTAAATGCAGTTATCTGGGTAAATTTTTCCTGGGAAACGCTTATTTGGGTAAGTGCATTTACCCATGTTCTTTCATTTCTCATGTAAATAAGGCAATGCCCATTTTAGCCGTAAAAACCCATTACTAAAAAGGGCATTTTTGTCCCATTCAAGTGTTGGTAACTTCCCCCCTAGGTGGGAAAGTTATTTATCCACCTAGGAGATGGGTCACTTATCCGGATAAATGGATAATTGGTACCCAGGAAAATAAACTTTCCCGGTTCCCTACATAAATCTAAAAAAAAATATGGGATTCTCGATCAAAGGAAACCAAAATTCCATTAAACAACTTTTTCCTCTCTCAAAATCCGAAAACAGAATGCCCCCATAATATAATATAACACAGCTGGTGAAAACTTATGCCTAATGGAACACACAAATGTTCATGTTTAATTAGAATATCAAAATCACATTGAATGGTCCCATTTGGGAGATCAATTGGGCTGAAAGATTCGGTTCAAATATATCGTAACCGTTAGTTTTATTATATACATTTAGATGGTAGAAACACTCTATTAATTTAAACATCATGTCATAAGTATGCGAAAATGGTGAGTTGGGGGACCAGTCATAACTAAACTTCTAGTCCAATGTCTATACATTCATACTGTAACATACATATATACATGCCTGCATGTATGTATGCATACATAGTTACATATAGAGATAAGAATTATTTTATATTTATTATTTAGGTGAATTAAAAAGAAAATTTTAATTAATTGAAGGGCCGGCTACAATTAATTCTACCTCCCTTTTCTTTTAATTAGGACTACAGGGAACCACCCTCCCCACCCTCCTTGCTCCCCTTGGTTCCGTCATTGTCTCTGAAAGCTTCTTGGCTGTTGGATGGGGGAGTAGTTGGAGTTTAGTCATTTCATACACTTCACACATCTCTTACTCATTGTACCACTACTATAAATTCAGTGCTGAAGGTAGAGTTATAGAGTGAGAAGGACTATTCAACCTCTTGACTTGGATCAGAAATCACGGAACAAAGTAAAAGAAAACAGAGGAGGCAATGACGAGAACAGGGTGAATTTAAGGAACACTTCGAATACTTCACTATGGCCTTACTGTATAATTTTAGCCTTGCATGACATGAGTTCGTTTTCACCCTTTACTTCTGATATCAGATGGGTTTAATGAATTTCCTGCCTACATTATCATTACGGCATTAAAGGGAGAGCAACCTCGGGATCCACCACCTTACCAATATACATAAATGGTTGTTACAGAATTGAATGGAACTAACATTGCACCTGCAAGTGTGATCATTATGAACTGAGCGAGCGTGTCCTTCCAAATGACACTAACTCCTGCAGCTAGCTGCTTCAACACTTGTCATCCTCCCAAAGACTGAAAACTCCATTCTCACTCCTGAGACCCCTTTTACTCTAGTGGTGCGTTTTGTGTCATAATTCAACTATGTGTTTGAGATTCATGCAATTGGGTAAGAATTTCTTCTTTATCAAAGCTTCGTTTGACCTGTTGGTGGATATAATATATAGATAGATATAACGTAATCTGGAACTGCTCTCAGTTTGTCCTTTATAGTTTGGCTTAAAAGAAACTTTTTAACTTATCTGGATTATAACCTTCTCCATGAAACAGAGAACAACAAGCTGCATATCTAGACAATGCCGACAAGGCCACGAGGACAGACCTGGTCTGGTCCGTCTGGAGATAATTTTGAGCTGTTTAACTACGCTTCTAACACAAACACTGGTAGTAGGGGCCTCAGCGCCGAAGATTCCAAAACAGACATACCGGACAAAGTATGCATTTCTAGTATTTCACCAAATCAGCAGCTCCTTCATTCAAGGACGGAAGGATCATGGATCACGGGCAGATGGAAGAGAAAAGACCACCACGCAGGCAGCGCTAAGCTAACTTTATTAAATCCTGTTGTCACGTGAGTTCAAGACTGTTCTCAACCTGGGACTGGGAGTCTTGGCTTTGTCATCCACCGTTGAGCATTGAAGCAAATTAAGGTTAATAAGGGTCGGTCCCAACTCCCAAGGAGTTTTCTCTGGGCAACGACGACACACAGGGAATAAATTAAGCTTTCTACATTCAGTTTTGGGATAACATACCAAATAAATAATCCAAAACACACAAGCTTCTCAGATGTAAATCCATACTACAGGCTACAGCAGGAAGTATCAAATCTGGATGTGCTGAATAAGGGATGGAGGATGGAGATGGATGGGGCAAGGATGGCCATGAATTTGCACTCTGCTGCTCACCACAAATGAGACCAGTTAATTGGGTTTTATTTAATTTAGACGCTTTTCTTAGTTTTTAGCTGTTTAATTTCTTTACGGATTACATGCTACATGCTAGACAGCAGGACAGGAACCTAGAGAGTAGAGAACATGAACGCATATTAAACTGCTCAAGAGTCAAGACTTATGGGTCGTCTCGTCTCAGACCACTCTCAGCCCCAGCCTAGCTTATATTGTGAACGCATAAACTACTGATCAAGATTCAAGAGAGCATGATGGAAAAATAATTTCATTGCAAAACATAAAATGGGTAGAACTATTTTGCCCCTTTTTCACGATGAAAACTTTTGTTTTCCTTGCCATTTACATGAAAACAAATTAAAAGGCAGTGGAAAACAAAGTTTTCTCTGTAAAAGGGGCATCAGTTGAGAAAATTTTATGTCCATTTTACAGAGAAAAAAAAAAGAAAAAAACACAACCTGAAGCTGAACTGAAAATATAAGTTCTTAATTATTATCTTTTGTGGAGATGCTAAGGTATAGGATCAGGATCACCAGCTATATTTACCATAATTCCCCTGCATTATTCAAATGTGATTATTAACCATTAATAAGACGAACCATGAACACTCTACTGCACAGGCTTGAACAACTGATGCCTTAGGCCCTTAGCTCACGTCCGAAGAATCTGAAGCACGTGCAGAGAGAGAGCGGGTGAGCGTGCCAAAAGCTCGTTGCGCATGGGCAGACTCAAGATCCATCACCTTGGCGGCCTCGGCCTGAAACCTGGAAATTGATGTGAAGGACTCAGACCTGTGGCGCCTTCTTGTCTCAAAGCTTGCCCTCTCAGACATTCTGAGCGCATCGCCTGCAACATCCACTGCTTTTTGACTCCTGCATCCGAACAGCATGCCATGCCCATGACCCCCCCGTCTTTGCTCCTCTTTGGCCATCAAGGTCTTGGGCTTTGTTGACGTAGGAATCATCCCGTCGGGGTTCGTAAGAGTTGGTGGTGCTGGCACCAACGCCACCGAGAAATTGGCAGCACCGGCGGTGGCGGTGACAACGCCCCGGTCAACGCTTGCTTCGCTTGGCTCGTAACATGTTGTGGGTGTAACACAGCTTGACATGGTATCTGACGCCTGCCGTATGAGGTATGGGTTGGCATTGCTCGAAAGGTTCTCGATCTCAAACAAGTCCGAACTCGCATCACTCTCCATATCGTCGTACAGTCCACGGCTGCCGGAATTTGCAGTGGTCTCCTGGGCTCTGGGAATGGCATCCCAAGTTAACATGGGTAACCTTCTCCCCAGGTTCAAATTTACATCCCCTCCTTTTTCCATGATAGGGGACCCGAACACCTCCAGAGATTTTCTGGGCTTCTCTTTCTTCTCCTTCTCTTCTTCAAACTGCCTTTTTACGGTCAGGTTTCCCACCCCGGGATTAAAAACTGGGAACGAGAAACACTGTTCCCCCGTTAACCCACTACCCACCTTATCACAGGCCATATCCTCTTTGAACCGTGTTTGCTTAATTCCAACCAAATCGAATGGATCACGATCGATTTTGATGGGTTGTTTTGTGAGGATCCCTCTGCTATGAAGCCCTTCAAAATGAGGATGGTTCTTGGAATTCCTTGAGTTATTCTTGTTCCCCCCGAGGTCTTCATCAATTTCCACCGACTTCTTATCAGAGCACGCGCAATTACAACCGAGGCCCACGAAAAATCTTTTACCAGGTATCTTGTTTGTTCTGCTTGGAGATAGGTCTCTCAAACGACTTGGCAGTAATGCGCTACGGCTGTTCCAACTTGCTTCCGAGCATGAACTCGGAGTTCCCAGTTTAAGCTTGGATCTCATGGCGCTTACATCAACTGGGTTGTGCCGCTCGTCTTTCCTAGGTAGGTGCTCCCTGGGACTTCTGTCGACAATTCTCGGCTTCTCCTCGTCCATTCCACCGTTGAAGTATTTTTCTGCGCTGAAGACACCAATTTCACTATCTTCTGTCTTTTTTCTTCCGAAAGCTACCTGGTGGAGAGGTTCTTGGGAGTCGGTGAAGGCCGCAGCTGGGTTCCGGGCTGATTCAGTCAGTTCTTGTATGAAGGTCTGTTTGGCACTTCTGAGGTAAGAAGAGAACGAAGCATCGCGGGGATTGGTATTGTTATCTTCGTTGGATAGGGTTCTGGGGAGGGTGGTATTGCAAGTTGATGTTAATGCAACTGTAGCCATGGCGTTTTTAGCAAAACCTTTTCTGATTTATAAACAAAGAAAAAAAAGAGAGAAAAGGATTTCGGAGAAAAAGCTTACTTTGCGAGATGCTTCGCTTGAAGGGCTCCGTAAATACCACATATATCATAAGAAGCCTAAGACGGTGATAGGCTCTGGTACGATCAGTAGGTGGCTTCAGTTCAATGGAGAGAGAACAGAAAAAAAGAGAAGAGATACCCAAGAAAGGCGCAACTTTGAATCTGGAGCTGTTATGGTGGCAATGGTACATAAAGGCCGAAGCTTGAAATCGGAGAGGTCTTATTTCCATTTGGGGAGGATCAGGAGAGGATGGAGTGGGTAGAAAAGCAAATTTTCGAGTAAAACATGGGCCCATCATGCTGGTGATTCGTTTGACTCTTACCTTTACAAAATGCACGTAACTTCTCAGCTTCTCTAACTTTCACTGTTATTTGACCAGAAGAATTTCCTTTCCTTGCCAATCTATGTGAGGAGCAGATCCCAATTCAATGGGCATCTGACGTGGGGATATCAGCCCTCCCCCCCCCCAATATTACTAGGGATTGGGATTTCATGCTTGGAGCATCCTCTACCAGGAAAATCTGGTCGACAAAATCGGGTTTTACAGAAGTCCCCGATCGTAGCCCCTTATATTACTGCATTTACATTTATATTGAATTTGGAGAAAAGCTATTTTTGTTCAGTAAATACCCAAGTCAGATTGCTAGAAGCGAGCTAATTAAACGTACGTACTTAGTACATAATTACATTACTTTAGAAGATGGGGGCCATTAAATGGTCATTCCTGTTCCTGAATCCTGAGTGAGGTTGCAGCCTGCCAGGGGCTCTAGCTAGAGCCTAGAGGCCTCCGCCCGACTCATATAGATCCATTGTGTGTCAGACCCAAGAATCGGGATATGCTCCTTATACATTGCAATCTCACACCGATCTCACAGGCGCATCTCCGATGAATAATAACACATAGGGAAAGAGCAGATTGGGTCTCCCTTATGTGAGCCTTGTAGTCCTATTGGGCCATAAACCACCAGCAAAATGTTCCCCCCCCCTTCCAAGTTAAGGTTTAAAATCTGGTCCTAAGCTTAACGGTTGTCTCTAATGGATTAGCAATTCAACCATATGATAAAAAAAAAAAAAAAACGAAGAAGAACTTGGTGATGATGAGTCAATGATTCAATTGTCAGATTGATTAGATCAGTATTCGAGCCAATAGTTTTTTTGGGAAAATTTTCAATTAGTACCCTGTACTTTGAGCCTAGTGCCATTTTGGTCCCCGAACTTTAAAATGCGATAATTTAGTATTCATACTTTTAAAACGTGATAATCCAGCAGTACCTATCATTTTTCATTCAAAAAAGTTGGGGTCACATTTGAGTGGCCATTCTGGTGACCCTAACTTTCTTGAATAGAAAAGGCAAGGATTTGAGATTGTTAATTTTTTGTCAATGTTTGGATGGATGGTTAAAGAAAATTAGATGACACTCAAAGGACATTTATGTCTTTTTCAAATATTACTTCATGGCTGATTAACAGCTAGTTAACAGCAGGTACTATATTATCATGTTTTAAAAGTTCAGGGACCAAAGTGGCACTAGGCCCGGAAATTTTTTTTTTCTTTCTAATTGTAAAATGGCAAATTAGAAATTGACCCAAACCACAAGCTGGTATTGTGGCCAGATCACCAACCGACTGGATTGAAAAAGAACCGAAAACACTGGTTTTGTAGACCTCAATTGTGGCTGATTGAACAACGCATTTAGATTTAGGCTCCTTTATTGCGGCATGGTTTCTCTTCATATATATGCATGGAGAACTGGATAAGGAGATTTTGCTCCTCCTTATAGATGAAATTGTATTGGATGGATAAATACTAACTACGGGTTACTTACAGAAATCCTTTAAAAAAAGCAAGGGATATTCAAACATTTACTACACATGTTTTAAAATAGGAAGTTAGGAGTGAGTTAAATGATGGATCATAAAAAAGTTGCTTTATATTGTGGGGCAATTTACATTTCTAAGTCATTAAAGTTTGAGATAGTTGCACATGCACTTTAAAGTCCTCATGGATACTTACGACTTACCTGCTGAAAACAACTTTTACCTACTTATTATGTACACATTAAAACGTTAGTAGGTGTTTGACAACATGGTTTATTTTGTTTTTAGAAAATCAAAATGGCTTTTAGTTTACTAAATCGCAATAATAGCTTTTTAATTTCCACTTCTGCTCGAAAAGGGAAACAATGTCTTATTTTCTGAAGAACCAAATAAGTACAGCCTAAAAGATCTTACAGTGGACAATTAACGTGATTCACGGCCTTCCATGTATTGTTATGGCCCCATCCAGATGTCATTTTGTCTAATTCCAGGTGTGGCTACAGAAAATATACATCAAAGGCCGTTAGCTAAAACCACGTCGTAGCAAAAGTAGATTTATAAATGTTGCAGGTGAACCAATTGGCTATACAGCAAATACCGGTGCATAGCTTAGCTAGTTAAACAAGCGCCTACTTGGTCAAAAAGGAAAGCCACTCAAATAGAATAGGGTGGCTCAAATAAGTTAGAAATTTGTTGTTGATTTCCTTTAGAAGATGGTTAAATTTACAGGCCAACTTACTTGTGTACAGTTCATATGGTTGAGCTTGAGTATCGCTTTCCAGATGCTGTAGACTGTAGTGGAATTAATCCAGTAACAGTTTCCATTTTGTTTTCCATAGAGTGAGGCGGATTGCCAATTGGGTCTGGGCAGAGTTGGGTTTGATGAGAAAACGAAAGGGGATTAATGGGGATAAAGGGCGGTACAGCTGTTGTAGATTCGAAATCAAAAGTTTTAGAAGGATATCGCTTTTGTGATTGATTAGCAATAAAAGAAGGATTAGGTCGTAGTGAGGGCAGCTTCTTCCCTTTATGCATTGATCAACACAGCCCAGCAAACTGAAGCAGTTGCAAGTAATGTCGAATCTTTAATGGATAGTGTGCGATAAACAACTGGAGATAGCTGCAGTGAGATGATAAGACTGTGGGATGATATGTCACAGTGGTTCATGCACGGTCACTACAGGTACCGGAGGATTTAAGCTTAATGTTGAGGCCAGATATGTGGGTTGGATGATTTGAGCATGAGAACATCACAAGGTAGGTCTCATAAATGAGACTATTAGAGTATTTAGGCACTTTGATTTTACTTACAATAAGTACTTTTTATAAGTAGTTAAAAAAAGTGTTTGGAATCACACATTACGTGATAATTAAATACTTATTCATGTTTGGTTAAAAAAATCAGGAATAAGTGCTTTTTTTTTTTAAAGAATCACCTAAGAGTTGTTGTTTTTTTTCAAAGAACTTCTTAGAGAAGTGTTTATTCGACTATTATAGGCCGATTCAGTCCTTAAATGTTTTGCTAATTCCCATTATACCCCCACGGGGAGACAACCCTTCTTCCATTCGAATAGAAGAAGACAGAGGAGCGGGGCGGCACACCGTTCTCCTTGGTGACCAGCAACCACCGACAGGGTGAAGAAAACGGCGGGCGATGAAGTCGGTTTGATATTTTTCACCATTTTATCCCTTTTAATGTTGATTTGAATTTTTTTTTTTTTTTTTTGTTCCTACATTTGTTTTGAGAGGTGTTTAACGGCAAAAAACCACTATGCAGACGTCAACGATCGAAGGTTAGATCGCCCAAACGAACACCTTCCATGGTTGTTGTTATGTTTTCGTCTCTTTGGATGAGTATTTGGCCGAAATCAATATTTATGAGCATTTTTTGTGCATTGCTTGTGTGACGATTCCTATGGATAAGTAGGATTTTGTTGGGCATTTTTTTTGTTGAAGATCATGCTAAAAAATGCCGAAATATGTGGTTACAGAATTTTTGTCATGATTTTTAATATAAATAATTGGTTAAATGTTAGCATTTTTTCTTTATTTGTGATTGCATTTTCATATAATCCGAATTGAGGAATACTTGTGATGTTTTTTTTTTATTTTTTTTGTGATCAATCCGAATTTTCATATTTTTTATGATTAGTATGAAAATAAATTATAATCTTACATTTTCTTTTAATTTCTCAGTGCATATTTGTGATGTTTTTATATTTTGTTGTGATTAATAAATGTTATCCTATTTTATTTTTTACATTCTCATTGCATATTGGCGATGTTTTTATATCTTTTTGAATAACCCAAAATTTAAAAAATTGTTATATTATTAATATGAATAATAAATGTTATATATATATATTTGAATAATCTGAATTTTCATTAATTGTTTTGTTATTAATATGTATTATTACTTTATCCTATTTTATTTTTTTTAAATTCTCATTGCACATTTGTGATATTTTTTTTATCTTTTTGAATAATAAAAAATTTCAGTAATTGTTTTATTATTAATATGAATAATAAATGTTATCCTATTTTATTTTCAAATTCTCATTGCTATTTTATTATTATTGTTATAATTATAATTATATAATTACTATTACATTAATAATTATAACTTGTAGCTTATTATTATTATTATTATTATTATTATTATTATTATTATTATTATTATTATTATTTCTTTTTGGGTCCATTTGTTACTCAACAGGTGGGCCCACGTGGGTTCTCTTATGTCACGATTAGACCTGTTCATGGGCCGGGCCGGGGTTTTACTCTTCATTAATGGAAATTTGTTAGGGCCGAGCCCGACCCGACCCTGATAAAAAGCCCAAAGCTCGAGGACTGACCGTCGGTGATTGTGTTCGCCGGAGCTAAGTTTGCGGTGACTGTGAGCTGCAATCTACGATTTTAACAGTGATCAGTTTGCGTCTGAGCGAGAGAGAGAGAGAGAGAAGGAGAGGACTCACCGCCGGAGTTGTTATGCCGGTGAACGTTCGCGGCTTCGCCGGTTGTGTGGTTGCCTGAGAGTGTGAGGACTGAGAACTGTGGAGGATGTGGAGAAGAAAGGTTCGGTTGGAAAAAGAGGTGAAAGAAAGAGGGGTATTTGACTAGGGTTTTTAGCTTTAATTATAGGTCGGGCCGGGCCGGGCTATTTCGGAAAATCCCGAACCCGACTTGAATTTATTGTGGGCTGGGTTTTTTGGCCCGAGGTTAAGCCCGCAGGCCCATTTGCGTGTTCAAGCCCGTCCGGGGGTCGGGCCGGCCCATCGGACCACCCGGCCCATGAACAGGTCTAGTCACGATGTGGTGATGTTGTCAATTTCCTTGAAATATATATTATAATATATGAAAAACATTATTTATATGTATAGGTTAAATGAGCATTAAAATTATTGTTTATGCTAAAATAAGCACTTGCGGGAAAAATAGCTTATCAAACATCATCAACCTACAATGGGTCACCAAACAACATTAATTATTAAAATAAATATGCCTTAAAATAAGCACTTGTACAACAAATGTTATTTCTCAAACCACTTAATCACCAACATAACCTTAGTGGTGGATCAATCCAATTAATCCTTATCCGTCCTAAAAATGCAAATGATTGTCGGGTGAGAGAAAGTAATTAAAAAGAATACAAAATAAAAACTAAAAACAAAATAAAGATGTTTTATATATATATTAAGTCAGGAATAGAAACTTGTGCCCACCCCGAAATTTCTGGCGTAGATTTCGGTGGTCTAACTGAACTCTGATATTGAATTTGATTTATAGGTGCTGGTCACATGGTTAAAGGTAGAGTTTCTTTTCCGTGGTGCCCACTACGGGCCATGTGGGGTGAAGTCATGGAGCTCTCTCTACAGGAGGGTTGCGGTAACATCAAGCCATACCTACAGAGAGTAATGTAATCAGGTTGTAAATGCCTTAGCTAACTACGCATGTGACTAGCTAGTTGGGTATCGGAAAGAGGAGAATTGCCAAGAATGATGAAGCATCATGTAGTAGGCCGTCGACTAAAGTCGGGTTTCCAGCCTAATTTGAATCACAATAGGCTCTATGAGATAACGTAAAACATGCATTGCAGTGTCAAGAGTGAAGATGTCGATGGCGGGGGCAACTCATGAACCGATTCAGGATGTGGATTGGTTTAGTAAGCTCTGGTCTTGTGGTGGTAAGTTCTACCGCTCAATCCACAAGACGCCTGTACTGATCTGGGTGGACCACTAGAGACCCGGAATCGAGTTGAAGCTGAAGTTGCTGTAGCATCGAAAATGCCATTAGGTTTACAGCCTGACATAACGGCATTTTAAGGATGTCAAGTGTATATATTTGCACTGGCATAGAAATATGCCAGAAGAAACTGCACAGGAAATTTCAATACTCAGAAAATAGTGCAAATGGCCAAAAGCTCCTTAATGGGAAAGCATGATCACAGATAATCCTTCGGTTTCTATTTGGAAGGAGTACAAATACAAATATATAGAGCGTAAAACCTTATATTTTGTATTATTTTATATATATATTTATATTGTACATATTTATATTTGTATTCTTTTCAAATTGAACCTAAAATACTACAATGCTATTTATCATTTCCAGCAACGATAAGATCATCAATATAGGCCAAAACTACCAAATAAAGAAGCTGATTGGAATGAAGTGAACAAGGTATTATTGGCAGAGGATTGTGTGACTTGAACTTGCCTAGACCAATTGAGTCTCAATTTTAATTCAGTCAAATAGATTTTATTTGCAATACCAAATCCTAATAACATTAATTTAATGCCCATTTAAATTTAAAAACAATTACATCATTAAATTTTTAAAATTAATTGATAAAAAAAATTAAAATTCACAGACAAATAATTCACCTACAAATTTTGCTTGGATTGGACTTTAACTTTGCCCAAACAAATTGAGTCTTGAATTTAGAGGAATAGATACCATTTACTTTTTGCAATTTTAAAAATCTTAATTATATTGTTTTAAAATCCATTAGACTTAAAAATAATTACATAAATAAAATTTCAAAATTAACTATTAAAAGTTTAAATTTCATAGGCAAGTAAATAACCTAATATATTACTTGGATTGGATAAACTTGAGTAGACTTTGCAGCTAGGTCCCAAACTTGCAAATTAATTGAGAATGCCATAAGGTTCTTTCTAGGTTATGCCTTTTGGCATCTACTTCAATTTCTCTGAATGTGTTATATATTATCAATTATATTATGCTACTATATATATTATATTATATATGAAAAAATAGTTACAAAATATATAACCTAATATCTATATGATAAATGACTAAAGACATAAAGGATTGAAACTTGTTTGATAGGCTGTAGTCATAAAGGATAGAAATCTGACTAAGTTGATTTTTTTTTTTTTTTATAAATTCTTGTAAAAGTCCTGATATATTTATGTTTTAATTTTTAAAGCACCATCCCCACCCCAAACCCGATCAATGGTCAGAAAAAACCACCCTAACCAGGGTGTGGCTCTAGCGGGGGTGCGTCAGAGTGCCATCCCTACTAGCAATATGATGGGAGGACAAACTCAAAATTTGTCAAACCATACCTTGATAAGAGATTAATAAAATACTATACTTCTAAATCCTCCAGACAAAGAGGCAGGAGAAATTTTCAACAAACTAGATGAATTATCTATATCTAAATCTCGATCTCTAGAAAAATTGCTTAAAACATGGTGAATGAGAGATATATGGGAACACATTTGTGAATAGGAGATATTTAGGCTTGGTTTTGAAAGAGTGCAAATTCAAATATATAAATTGCAAATACAAGGTTTAGAAATGCCTATACAAAGTTTTGCATTGAAAATACAAACCTGGCCTGTGAACAAAGCCCGGCTTGTACTCAACTTTGAGACAGCTTTTAGACTCTGTTTGGAAAGAGTGTAAATACAAAAATGCAAATTTGGTTTAGTTTTATAATGATAAATTTGTACTCTTTCCTAATGATTTTTAATTGTGATAGGTACAAGCATGAATCCTATGATTGAAATGTACCTTTTTAACATTAATCAACTTTGAGTGCAAAGCTTGCATCTATTTTTTGGATGCAAACTTTGCTCTCATTTTGAATGCAAATATGTAGTGAACCGACATTTGCACTCTGCCCAAATGGAGCCTCAGTGTGGAGGGAGTACAGATAGATATGTAAAGTGTAAAACTTTGTAAATTCTATTATTTTTTATGCATTTGTACCGTACATATGTATTTAATCTGTACTCCTTCCAAACTAAGCCTTAGGTTGCGTTTGGTTGCAGTGCAAATTTGTTTGCACTAGTACTAGTACAAATGCATGGGGGTGCAAATGTAAAAAATGCAAAGTCTTAGTTAATTTTGTTTTGAATTTTACTTTATCCTGCTTCATGTCTTAATTTACTTCATTTTTACTGCAATTAAACAAAATAAGCTAAATTTTGAAACAAAATTAGGTCAGAATTTACACTCAAATCATTTGCGCTGCCATGAGTTTACATCAATACAATGTAAACATAGCCTTGGGGATTTTAAAGAATACAAAACCTCAAAATGTGGGTGTTTCAATCGTATTGGTTTTTCTCTTACAAAAAAAAATCGTATTAGTTTTTTGGAACAAAATTTTCATATAACACATCTGAACGGGTTAATAGTCAAATAAGAGGCTTTAAGGTTGCATCAAACGATCTGAAACATCTTAAAAGTCATCTTTTCAGATTTCAGGCATCCATTCAATGCAAACAAATACCCACCTAGACATGATGTATGCTAAAGTGCGTTGGAATTTGCTTGCTATTTATTAGTGGGATCTATTGCTGGACTCCCAATAGGAATACACCAACACAGACCACGTATTTTATTTTTTATGGCATTTGAACTTACACACTCAAAGGTGAGTAGGTGAGTAACCAGCAGATCCGGAGTGATATTAAGCCTTTTTAATGCAAGAACATTGGGTGTTTATTTTAGGGAAAGTCACTGGGTCGTTTGTTTCGTGGGAATAGGCCAATAGGAGTCTTGAATTAGAATCAAAATAACTTATTCTAATTCCATCCGATTGGTTGGGTGGATGGATTCTAAATTCAAAATCCCATTTTCACTTGTGATGGAATGGCATCCCCCCGGAGGGAATGGCCAATCCCTTGGGAATAAAATTCCAATTCAACTGAATCTAATTTTGATTCCAATTCTTATTTGAACTAAACAAGTTATGGGATAGTCCATTCTTATTGCGATTCCAAGAGATTTTAATTCCAATTCTGATTCTGATTGGGAACCATAGAGATCATGATATATTCAATTCTCAAAATACACTTTATTTCTTAGGCTGTATTTGGTTTAAAGGAATAAAGTAGGGAAAGGAAGGAAAAGGTAATAAAACCATTACAAACTTTGTTTAAATTTGCCTACCTTTCTCTTCCTTTCCTTACCTTTTCCTTCAAACCAAATATAACCTTTAAAGTCTTGCTATGCTATTGAAAAGATACGGTAACTAACAAAATCATCACCAATAAAAGGGTATTTTTGTTTAAGCTTATATGGATTTTGATTGGTTAACGTATTTTGATTTGGTTAACATGTTTTGAATATTGCCATATTTCGTATTTGAACAACCAATTTGTAGGCCGATCCTGAAAATGCAACGATGGTCCCTTGCAAGTGCTATCTTTTCCTCTAGACCGCCTAAGTCTTAAATGCAACTCTTTGCACCTTTTAGAATTTAATTAGGTTATATATATATAGATGACATGTCATGGTTTGAACCGTTCGACCTGACCACTGACCAGTCAAATGGTGACCTGCAACCCAGAGGCAAAAGCGGTTCAGCCTCTTGGTTAGTTTTTAAAACATTGCTTTTAGGTTTAATCAATTTAATTTTAGTTTGTTTTTCTCATATTAAATACATGCTTATATTTTTTAGGCAGTGTTTTGCATTGTTTTAACCCACTATTGATCTTACTGGTTGAATTGTTTGAACTATTACTTAATTAGGATTTTGGGTCTGGTTTAAATAAAACCTAGAGTGAGGTAAAAAATTATTGACTTGGTCGAAGATTGTTCAACCCTAACAGTTGGACTGTTGATTTATTCAACCCAGTGACTGGGTTATGGGTTGCACACTAAATGTGTATGCAAATTTCGGGAGGCCATAACTTTGCATTCTGATGTTTGATTAGGTGATTTTTTTTGAACTTTTGAGATTTATGTGTCCTAAGGTGTGATATGTGCCTTTTCTTGCTATTTTTGCAAAAAAAATCTTTTTTGTCCTCAAATTGCAATTTTTAATATTTTTTACAAATAAATAATTTAAAACTAAGGGTGAGCAAAAAAATTGAACTGAACCGGCTAGAAAAACTGAACTAAAAAATCAGTTAACCGAACCGGTTGGTTTGGTTTCAATTAACCAATATAGAAAACCGACGGTTAATCGAACTGATTGGTATACATATATTTTTATATATATTTATGTATATTATATATATTATATATATTTTTATATATTATAAATTAATAAATATGCATTGTATATAAATATATATTTATAATATATGCTATATTATTTATTATTTAAAATATAATTTTATATATTTATATATATTTTTATTAATATATATCGTAAAAGTTAAAAAACCAAAAACCGACGAACTGAACCGGTCAACCATTTAATTGATTGGATTCGGTTCAGTTTTGGTTATTGGTTTTCCAAAAACCAGTAGTACTAGTTCGGTTACAAAAAAGGCCTAACTGAACCATGAATACCCCTATTTAAAACTGAATTAAAAACATAAGTTAAATATAAAATAATACATATATTATATATAAAACATAATTATACATTACTTATTGATAAATACATGTTTATACATATCTATATACACACACATACATACATATGTTTATATATATCTATCTATCTAAATCCATGTTTGAATTTCATATGGCTAATGTAGCATGGTTTGATCCGTTCGACCCGAACGATCGAATTAGTGACACATAATTTGGAGGCAAAAACGGTTTGGCTTTCAAATCGATTTTAAAACACTGCTGTTTTATTTGATAAAAGATAAAGAAACAGAATGCAATTTCACAAACATCTTTAAGAATTTCCTTCAAGTATTTAGTTTCTATGAAACCAAACATAATTTGAAGGAAACATAATACATACCAAGTATAATCCCGACACATAATAGAGAGCGGGCCCTGTATAATTAGGTGGGTTTGGTTCTATCCAATGCAATGATGAGACCGGATATGCTCCTCACACAGGGTGCCTTACACCGACCTTATTAGCACACCCCACCATGTATTAGAAACATTTCTCATACATATACGCTATTATTCATGGGAAATATTCCTAATACATGATGAGATGTGCCTGTAAGATCGGTGTGAGGTGCCCTATGTGAGGAGCAGATCCGAATTCGTAACAACAGTCTTAGTGTAATATATTAAAAAAATTCCATGAGAACGGAGAAACTGGAAATATGATGTAATTAGGTGTACAACTTGGGCAGGGCAATTAGCGCCGAATCCACCCAACCCAAAAAGTTAGATTGGGTCACTGTGATTGACCCCTCGTGCAACTTGACCCAACCCGAACCTAACTCTAACACTCTCCCAAATTCATGAAAAAGTAGGACTGCAAATGAATCGGATCAGGTTCAGTAAAGAATATACCTGATCCGATAACAAATCTGATCGATTCAAATCTGATAAGAATCGGTTGGATTTTAAAGAGTATGATTTGAATCGAATTTGAATATTGGATATCTGATTCAATTAGAATTATAATAAAAGCTTGATTATATATATAATATAATATAAAAATAATATTGGGTCATGGCGGATCGGAGAGGGATATATCCAAATTCGATCCGCTAACTCGATCGGATTCAATTTGTTAAGATCAGGAAAGGAAAGGTATTCGAATCCAACTCTTAATCGAATTTGGATTCTAATAATTGATCACTTATTTTCAGCCCTGCGACGAGAAAGTGAAGAGAGAGAGAGGGATCGGCTGCTTTAGAAAAGTCACCATAGCGACATTGAACAGTCAAACTAAAGACCAAACAAAAGAAGTAAATAAGCGATTGCAAGTCCAATTTGACTTTAGGGTAAATTTCTAAAACTCCATTGAACCTATGGGAGGTATTAGTTTACTTCTTGAATTATGAAAAGTTTCAAATAACCCCCAAACATTCACATTTTAGAGGAAAATGACCATATAAGCCCTACTGACGATAGAGTAGGGTTTTGTTCTCAACCTCACGGAACAAAAGGTAGAAATCTATACTTGCTTTCTACTGTCGAACATATCATATATTCTATGCAATATAATTTTGCCACTAATTTAAATCCAGTTCAGCAATGAAAAAAAAAAGCCATGTTTTATAGTATATCACGTGAGGTGCAAGTGAGTATCTTCCGTCGGGGGATATCCGCAATTTTTCATAGTTTCGGGTGGTAAAGTGACAAGACCACATTAGTTCAGGGAGATTTTGGAGTTACCATTGATTTCTACTTCCTCCCCAATACGGCAATACCGCATGGTCTTGTCTTAAAAAACCAGCCGGGAACAAACAGGCCGACTGGCCGAGAAACGTGAAAGCAAAACGAAGCTCGCCAGTTCGAACTGCTCGGGGTTTCTAGTATTCTGATCCACCAGGATTCGCGACAGACCTTAGGTAAGTTGTCTCATTCTGTGTTCAAATGCTTTTTTATTTATTTACTAATTTATTCATATAGGTTAGTAGTAATCATTCCAATTAGGTGGAATGATGAGGAGTAATCATTCCAATTAGGTGGAATGATGAGGACGGTCTTGACCAGATCTCCGAAACTCAAGTATAAGAAAATGATCTGTTTCAACATTCATGGTTGGAGTTCTTGGTGCCTTAAATTCTCTCTCTCTCTCTCTCTCTCTCTCTTTTCAAGAAAAAACTACGAATCATATTAACTGGGATGAACAAGCGAATACAACACTTGTTCATTGTTACATACTATTTGTTTTTTATCATAACACGTTTTCCAAGCTAAACTGTGAGCTGTCAAATTAAGTTCCCTATTTACATATATGAACTGAATGTCTTCCATTATCATTAACTAAATTATGTACTGTAGGTTGTCCTTATTATATCTGATCTACCCAGTTCTGTTGTGTCTCCATTCCCGTGATCTTCAGTATCAGACTTTGCGCATCAGCAAAAAGAACCAATCTTTTATGTCCCAAACTTCTAAGTCTTCAGAGACTCCATCATTGCCTTCAGTTATGCTTGCTTACTGTTTTGCAGCAACACATTTGTCTGCGGCAGCATATACCATGTTACCATTTGGAGCATACATCCACAGTTTTACCTGTGGCTTCACTGTAGGATCCATCTGTGAAAACTTTGAAATACCCCGAAGCATTCCTATGCTCCTCTTGCTGCCTTTCAATATGAGATTTCAAAACAGAAATTGATGTCTCTATCTGAATTTGATAGGAATGTGCTTGTGCAATCAATTCTTCTGACGTTATTCTTTTATTTTCAAACAAGCACCTGTTCCTATTATCCCATATTAATCTCAAAATGATGCAGATTTTTCCAGGATCTTGAAGCTTCTCTATTTTTTGAAGATGTATCATGCTGTTCCACCATTCCTCAACTATCGTATGAATGGACTTGTCTGAGATTGTTTCAGGATTTATCCCCGTTTGTGCCTGACACCATACTGCTCTTGCGTAAGGGCAGTGAAAAAAAGGTGATGCCTTGTTTCTTCCTGTGTTTTGTACAATATGCACAACCTCTCCTCCTCCTTAATTATTTGCCTAATTTTGTCTTTTGTTAATACGCCTCCCAAATACAGTTTCCACATAAATACTTTGAAATCTATATGGAACCTTGACATTCCATATCCTTGTCTATTTTATGTTGGCACTAGAAGAATTAGGCTGCATGTTTATGAAGGTTTGATACCCAGACTTCATTGTGTAAACTCCATTATGGGTCCTTTTCCACAACATCTTATCCCCCTGATCATTTTGGTTCAGAGGCACTTCCTTAATGTGGTCTATAGTTTGACTGCTAAACAACCTTTGAAGTTTTTGAATGTCCCAATCCCCTGACTGTAACCTCAACTCATCTACTGTCAACAATTGATTCCACCTCTGATTATCTTGTGCCACTGATTTATTCAATGCACTTCTCCCTACCTGTGATAGAAGCTTTACCTTCGAAGTTTCTAGTTTTGTTTGTATTTTTGCTTCCATCTCTTTATATCGAAGCTGATTTTTTTTGGGGGGGAGTATAGATGTATGGGAGAGAGGGAGGGAGGGAGGTATTGAGCTTGAATGTTTCTTACTGTGAGTGTCGAGATTAAACATGAAATTCCTTGTTATAAGGTTTGTGGTTGATTTTAGCTTAAAATCAGTGGAAATGTATCAGAAACGAAGAGTGCTGTTACAGTATTTGACAAATTTCTTGGGATTTACATGAGTTATTTCCTTTCTGGACTCTTCTAGCGTATAACTGCTTATCGATTTTTTTATTGTTTTATTAACATCTGTCATTACTGCAGGAACTTTTTGCTGATAATCCCATCTTAGTAGAGTACTAAGTTAGCCATTTAACAGATGGCCTTTGTTTCTTCAATCAAAAATATTGGCCTTGCCTGTCCAGAGCAGAACGGTTTCCATTCAATAGCTGACCATTCTTCATTTAGTTCCAAACTTTTAATATTAAGGAGATCTGGATGGTTTCCAAGAAAGAAATGTTCCTCTGTGGTTGTCAAAGCTGCCATTGCACCAGAAATTGATTTTAGTGATCCTGATTGGAAAAAGCATTTCCAAGAAGATTTTGAGAATCGATTCAATCTGCCGCATCTAAGAGATGTTTTTGACATAAAGCCAAGGCCAACTACATTCTCTCTCCACAACGGGTACTTGTCTGCATGTGTGTGTGTGTGGGTTTGTATTTGGTACAAAAATGAGCAAAGGCCAAAAAATATTAGATTTATATAACCTTTTCCTCTATCTCTGTTTAATTTATTTTTCACTTGATGCATGCACATTGATAATTTCCCACATGCTTTTTTGAAATATTTAGTTGTCCCTATTTTCTTACCTCAACTATGCCCAGGTTTACTTCTTGACACTAACTCATGCCATATATGTGCATCATAAAACACTGTTTTGAATTGTTCTTTGTAACTGTTTACCTGTATTTAGTTCATCCTAATTCATGTTTTTACCATTAAATAATTTCTCCCATGTTTGGTTGTGACAGAGGCTCTCAAATATTGAGCAATATTGATGCACCTGAAGATAGGAAAAGTGGATATGTGAATGATGATGATAGGGCACTATTAAAGGTGTGTCATTCCATATTATTAATTTACAAAATCAGAACTTGTATATTTTTTAGCTTCTAATTTCTGTAAGGCCAATGTTATGACCAAATATTAAGTAGGGAGCCATTAAAGGTGTGTTATTCCATATTATTATTTACAAAATCAGAACTTGTATATATATTTGATGCACTATAATCAGAACTTGTGTTATTCCATGAAACTGAGCTGAGCTTATGAAGTTTCTTTCACTACAATGAGTCAACTCTACCATATCTTTTCTTCTCCTTTTCTTTCTTTTTTCTGTTTGCCTAACAAGTATCTTCCTGTATAGAGATTTGATGCATTATAATTAGTATTTTACTTCATTAGGTTATCAAATATTCTTCACCAACTTCTGCTGGAGCAGAGTGCATAGATCCTGATTGCAGTTGGGTAGAGCAATGGTAATATTATAGTTTTTTCTTCAATTCTTCTTTTTCTTTTTTTTTTCTTATTTCTTTTTCTTTGGGTGGTCATGCAAGTAATATGATTAGTAGCAATTACTGTCAAAGACTTATTTGGAACTCAGGCCGTTGTATAAAGGATGAGCTTTCCAAATATACTGTTGGTTTGTTAGATGCTAACTTGATTAAGATTAATTTAGTAAGCAGATTATGGAATCAAAACAGACACTTTTTTTTTTATCAATAACAGCACTTTTACTAAAATAGATATGTAAGATACAACCAGAATGGAGGGGTAAAAAGTCTTAACCCTCCCTTTCAATCCTGAAAACACATATTACAGGATATCCCAAAATAAATTAGATCTTCCCACCCCCTGTTTAGCCAAGGAGTGAGCCACGGAGTTGGTGCTCCTCTTAGCCCATTGAACCCTTATAATCATGTTCTGAGTTAGTTGCTTGATTTTCTTTCTTTCATTTGAGAACTTCCACAGGCTGGACTCTTCCATCTGCAACCATCTAACAGTCAGTTGGGAATCTCCTTCCACCAGCAGCTTGCTAATATTCAACTGCTTAGCCCTTTTAACTCCTTCTAGAACTGCCAGGATTTCAGCTCTCAGAGAATCTCCCCAGCCTATAGGTCCTGAGAACATAGCAATAATTCAACCTTCTTCGTTCCTGAAAATACCACCTATGCCTGAAGGGCCTGGAATTCCTTCACTACTACCATCAAAATTCAATTTGATGAAACCCAAGTCTGGTGGAGTCCAAACAGGTCTGATACCTCTAGACATAGGAGCTGACCGAGCCACTTCTTCCCAGTTTCTAATGATGTCTCCTACTGAATAGGCTTCAAAAAGCTTCAAAGACTTGACCCAGTGGGCCACCCTAACATATACAAGTTCTATGAGGGCTTCCTTGCTTTTTTCTTTTTCATCAAAACAGACACTTTGCTTTGGTCTTTCTGCGAATCAGATCATGGCCTGGATCTGCTTAGCCGGATATGGATATCAATAATACATCTGTTTGATTAATGGATTTGGGTCCAGATGCACTCAAATTTATCTGATAGAAACCAGATCTGATAATCTTACCATAAAGATATCTGAATGTATTTTACATATTTGTTCGTAGAACTGATTCAAGAACTGCATCTTCTGTAAAGTTGCAAGACAGAGATTTATGAAAGTCTTTTCAGTTTATTTGTTAAGAATTTGTGATGTCCTAATCCAGTTTGGAATCTGATTAGCTGAGTTCAAATTGGATAGATATCCTAGATGTGTAATTGGATAGCATAATCTTTCTTTACCTGTTCTTGTTGCACTTTTTCCTGATTTATTATGTTTCCTCATTTTGTAAGAGGCCCATCTAGTCTCGGTCATGCTCAGACAAGTAGGGAAAAGAATATGTCTTATTTGTCATGTTTTATTTGTCTTATCCCCCCAGGTCTTTTCTTTTTTTGTCTTAATGATCCCTCCCAATTTTGTGTCTCTCTATTCAAACATTTGTTTTTTCAGTTTCTGTAAATCATGTTATTAGTCTGTTATTTTTCATGTGTGTGCACTTTATAGTAATCACTAGTCAGTGAACTAGTCTTTTTCTGTTCTAGAACTATAATTCTGATCTTTGGAGGCTTTTGAAGTTTATTAATGATTTTCTAGGCTATATAACTTAGTTTTTTTTTTTTTAATTTTTTGGTTGATTTATTTAGAAAATCATCTGCAACACAGTGCACCTTCTTTCGTTCTGAACTGAGTTATTAGATGTCATTCGTTATTCTGCAGAATTATGTGCATAGATATGCTGTTGATTTATGATTCTCATCTTACTTAGGGTTCATCGTGCTGGACCACGAAAGCAGATATACTTTGATCCTGAGAAAGTAAAGGCTGGACTTGTCACTTGTGGAGGGCTCTGTCCTGGTCTTAATGATGTTATTAGACAGGTTAGCAAGCATGGCTTAGTTGACCATGTACTTTTTCCCAGTAAAATTGTATGCTACTAGTACATTAAATTTTGTGTCAGATACAGGCTACAGAGAATGCATAAATGTCTGTTGAAAGAGTTTGATCATATCTGAAAATATTCATGGAGTCTTTCACTGTTAGTTAATTAAATAATATGTGCATAAGCAAAGAACAAAAATGGCTTTGGCTTTAGATCATCTTCATCTATTTTTTCTGGATCGAGTTTCCCCAAAAATATAACCCTGAGGCATTACCAGTTTTTATCAAAAGCTTATGTGATTGGGAAAGTTATCATAGTTTTTATTAGGAGTACAGTATATTTTTGCGATCACATGATTGCTTGTTCATTGAGATCTTGCAGTAATTTGGAGTGCCAGAGTCTAAATGCCCATCCTTAAGTAGTTCATAACTTCATATACATGTAATACTGAAACATCGAGGGTCAGGACCCATCATTTAATGAGTCTAGCTGTACATAGATAAAAATATCATGATCAAATGTTTGCAATCATATATTTTTACTATATTCTTTCTGGATATGTAAAAACAGTATAATCTATTTTTGAGAGAAAGGAAATCCATATACTTTTACTAAATCCAAAGATATAACCAACTCACTGGTATCATCCTGACCTATTTCACATGAGATACATTCCAAGATACGGTGTTTAAAAATGGATGTTTAGGTTTGATTCCTTTCAAGATTCTTCCTGATGCAAACAAAAAGTCCACCACCAGGTCTAAAAGTTATAGGACTCCATACCTGTGTGTCATCAGTCCCCTGTTTTCACCTCTTGCTACATTATCTATTATGAAGTTATGGAATTATTATACATGAGCTTTGATATATCAGTCATACTTGCAAAATATTCTAATCCATAGATTTTCTATTTCTATTCTTGAAATATGCTGAACTGTGGGGAAATGAGCTTCTCATACCTTTATGATGGTGCAGATAGTTTTTACTCTTGAATTGTATGGCGTTAAGAGGATAGTAGGGATCCCATTTGGTTATCGTGGATTTTTTGATCAGGGCTTACCTGAAATACCGGTGAGAGTTTCCTTGACTGCTTCACATGACATCATGCTGTTTATTCCACTATTTCTGTTCATGAACTTAAGGTTGTCATTTTGATTTTTCAGATTTCCCGCCAAGTAGTTCAAAACATTAATCTAGCTGGTGGAAGTTTATTGGGAGTATCTCGTGGGGGTGCTAATGTCTGTGATATTGTGGATAGCATACAGGTAAAATATGATAAACCATATTTTCTAGTTAGAGGATTTTATTTGGCCAGCTATTACTATTATTTTCTCTTGGTACATTTCCCACACTATTGTGCTGGTAGCTAAGTAGGCTAACTGATTCTTTGTCATTAACATGCACTAACTGATTATTTTTAGACCAGAGGAATTGACATGCTTTTCATACTTGGTGGGAATGGAACTCATGCAGGAGCAAATGCAATACACAATGAGGTACCTTAATCTGTTTCTTTTGCTATTCTCAGAAAAAAGTAGTGTCATCTTATATGAATAATGTTATTTTTAGTAGTATAATTTACATGAGAATTCTTTTTGGATTAATATTGTTGTGTGCTATGTTTCCTGGATATTTGCACATGCCAAGCGAACTGGTGTCAAGACATAATACTTACTGGATACAAAACCAGCCACTGGATAGAATAAAAATTTTCCAATAATGTGCTACTATCATAATTTTTTTCTCTTTTCTTGTCCATATTGGGATTCATGAAATGTCATAAATGTCTTCAATATTATCATCTGCAATAAGACTTGTCAGCATAATTAGGATTCTTAGATGGCATGCCTAATACTTGCTCATGTCCAAGTTGTATGGATTGAAAGTTACTGTTATTTTTTTCCTAATAATTCAGAATGCTTCCCTGCTGTCATATGGCAGCCTTTGGTACGTCCTTAATAAGATATTTCTTGAAGCTTTTGGTCAGTACCTTTAGATCTATTAGCAATTTAGTATGTATTCCACTTTGAGGTACCATGAGAATGTTGATCTTTTGTTTTTTTCTTTTGATCAATAACAATAATCTTTATTAATGAATAAGATTACTCATGAATCCATTTATCTGCTTCTACCAACACAAGATATTTGTTATCCTGCATTCTTCCTCATGAGTCATGATTCTTATGTATAAAGTATAAACTTGCATCAATATAAAAACATGTACTATGGTTGTGCAATATCCTTGAATGACTTTGTTGCTTTCTTTGCACAGTGCCGCAAGAGAAAGATGAAAGTATCTGTTGTTTGTGTCCCAAAAACAATTGATAATGATATACTTCTTATGGATAAGACATTTGGATTTGATACTGCAGTAGAAGAAGCTCAACGGGCAATAAATTCTGCATATATTGAGGTAAGCAATGGCAGTTCATTTGTCTAATATCTAGCTCATCAGGATTTTTATGGATTGTGGGCTGAAGAAGATTATATTTGTGTATATCTTGCATCGTGCTTTAGACATGTTCAGTTGATTTCTCTATGATACTTTCAGGCACATAGTGCATATCATGGCATTGGCCTGGTAAAATTGATGGGAAGAAGCAGTGGTTTTATAGCCATGCACGCATCACTTTCTAGTGGGCAGATCGATGTTTGTTTGATTCCTGAGGTGTGTTATCATTTGTAATATGTACTCTCTCTCTCTCTCTCTCTCAAAAACACACATTCACACCCACAACTATTATTACATGACTACTTTTTTTTTACAATCCAATTGCAGATACCATTTAATTTAGATGGACCTTATGGTGTATTGCGACATTTAGAGCATCTGATACAAACTAAAGGGTCTGCAGTGGTTTGTGTGGCTGAAGGAGCAGGACAAGTAAGTGAATTCTGCATACTTTCACAGGATTTGTTAGCAGCAGATGCAGACCAAATATTATATGCCATTCTATCAAGACAAGTCAACAAAACATTAAATGAATGAAAAAATTGCAAAACTCATTAAGAAAGATTTTTCAAGAGAACTAAGGGGCAGGACACGTAAGTGAATTCTGCATACTTTCACTAGGCTTGCTAGCAAATGTGGACCAAATATTATATACCATTCTATCAAGACAAATCAACAAAACGTTAAGTGAATGAAAAAAAAAATGCAAAACTCATTAAGAATGATTTTTCAAGAGAACTCAATAAAGCCTCATCTGAATCCTATTTGACTGTTCCATTGAATCCATTATATCAAGGCCAAAATGTTTGTTGGATTTTTTATGTTCTAATCTTTTCTCGATACAACCTCCAACTCTTATGCAATCCCTCAGCTTTTTTTTTTTTTTGAAAAATAGTAAATTATATTTCACTCAATAAGAGATTTTCGATGCACATGTTCAAATCATCTCTGTCTATTAACTAATTTCCTTTTTTTTTGTCACTTACTAGGGCTCCTTTTAGGTTTTGATGAATGTACTCGTTTCTAATTCTATGCTTTCTAGTCCCCCCTGTCCATCTTAATATCCTCTTCTTTGCTCAATCTTTTTTTTCTTGGAACATTTGCTTCTTGATTGCTCAACACTTTATTGCTTGTAATAGTTGTTTTATGAAAAATTTCCTCTCAATTTGATGGAATTCTCTGATCAAACGACTCCAGACATGCCACTGTATTTCATCCATCTAACTTTAATTATATGGCCAACATTCTCTGATGTTGCACGTCAAATTGTTTTTCTGGTAGAACTGACATTACATAATATTTTTTTATCACTAACAAAGCAAAGATTTTATTTATATCATGAAGAGTGTAACACATTACATGGGTGGGTAGCCTCTGCTAGCCACCATCTCAAGGCACATCAAAGAAACCCATTACAATAACACACCCCAGAACAAATTTCTCTTGTAGCTTTCTGTTTTGCCAACCCATCAGCTAGGCTGTTAGCCTCCCTAGGAACCCAAATAATGCTGGTGTTAAGTTTCCTTAAATGCTTCTTATTTCCCATATAATAGGTTTGTAATACCAAGAGCCCTCCTGAGTGCCCTTCAGCCAGTTTGTAACTACATTGCGTAA
Source organism: Nelumbo nucifera (assembly GCF_000365185.1). Next base: position 4,393,563 of record NW_010729075.1, read on the forward strand.
TATTCCTTTTCTGTACTTAGAATCTCTTGGTTCTAATGCATGTCTCCATAATTCTATCTTTCATTACATATGCTCGTAAAGTTGTAATTATCTGATTTTTATCAATTTCCTCATACAAATCTTCAAATTCAATAGGTAAATATCTTGGTTACAGACAGTAAGAAAAAAGGCATGGAAAAGGTGCCAGAAACAGAATTACACTAAATATTTCCCCAAAATAGGCATTTGCATTTTTTTTTCATTTTCTTTATAAAGGCCATTGGAGACTAGTTACACCCGCACACCAATCCTCAGTATTGGACTTCCAGCCATTGTACATTTCATCCTAATAACTTATTTACTGCTCTATTTTGTTTCCCACACTTCTATATTCAATTATACACCATTCAAGTGTGGAACAGCTTTTAGCATTGTATGTCAGCATGCGTTCTATGATTGTATCGACAATTTAACAACTCAAGTTGGATTTAAATTTATAAAAATGAGATAGCTAAGGCAAAGGATTTATGTATTTATGTTTACGGATACAATCTCACCCAAGAATTTGTTGCTCAACATGAAAAGAAGATAATAGCACTTGCTTGTTTGAATTGCATCCTTGAACTGAATCTCTTGTCAGTTGTATTTACAGCATGCTGAGTTTTAAAATGCAGGACTTGCTAGAGAAGTCAAATGCAACAGATGCATCTGGAAATGTGGTACTTGGAGATATTGGGGTCTACATCCAACAGCGAGTAAGAACAGAGCCATTTTTTGTTTAGCTTGTTACTTTTAGAACTTTAATAACAAAATTTGTTTCATTAAATAAAAACCAAGTATTGTAATGGGGTAGCCGAGGCTGCCCAATCTTTTCTCTTCTAATTAATAAAATCTTTCTTGGTACTGATAAAAATTAAATAAATAAAAACCAAGTAACTTTTCATAGAAAGGCTGACAAAGCATGAAAAATACCTTCCTTTTCCCTGAAGATTAACGAAAAGAGCAAACAAAAAAAAAAGAAAAAGAAAAGACAGGACTATTTTTTGTGTTACATCCAGGAAAATTAGATAAAATTATGTTTGCTGTGACCCATCTTCTTTGCTGATACTAACAACTTTGCGAATTTTTTACAGATCAAAAGACATTTCAAGGAGATAGGAGTTCCATCTGATGTTAAATACATCGATCCTACTTATATGATCCGAGCATGTCGAGCAAATGCTTCTGATGCTATACTCTGTACTGTCCTTGGCCAGAATGCAGTAAGATATATCCCGTTCATTGTACTTGCTTTCATGGCATGTTTTGTCTTCTTGCATTTCCAAGTTTTTGGCACTGCTTACACAGCAATGATATAGTTTGATATATTCCATACTATTATTTATATGAGTTTAATATAATAATATCATCAGATTTCAATGCCCATGAATTGGTGGTATGTTGGTCCTGAATTTGGGTACTAATATTTGGCACATTGCATCTACAACTTAGAGCAACTTTTGCCTTGTACTCATGGTTTACCTTCTTCCTGTTTCATGATATTGACAAAATGATATTGTTAGCTTCCATATTTTCCATATCTCCCCTTTTTGATTATATGACTGAAAATGGTCTAGGGACAGCATACGTAACCATTGACATATGAAATTAGCAATTCAACATGCATGTTGGCATCCTTGCACAGAAATTTTCTGTATACCTCCAAATTTCCATTTTTCAGCTGATCTTGGGTTAATATCCTGTTTAAATATGTTGAGAACCTGAATGAGTATGTATATACTATTTTGTCTTGGTTCAGTAGGCCTCTGCACGAGTATGTATATACTATTTTGTCTCTGGCTGTGTTTTTATGTGGTGATATCTGCAAACCTATAGAATACATCATCCACAATAATACCGGCATTGTTATAGGTTCATGGTGCATTCGCTGGATACAGTGGCATCACAGTTGGAATATGTAATACTCACTATGTGTACCTACCAATACCTGAAGTCATAGCATCTCCAAGGACTGTGGACCCCAACAGTCGGATGTGGCATCGATGTCTGACTTCCACCGGTCAACCTGATTTCCTATAGCCTGGAAAATATATTCTGATTTCAACTGCGGACAACCATTCGGAACAAACCTTTGTTTGCCCAGTTACTCTTTTTCCTAATAGATATTTCTTGCCGATATGTCAAGATATATATTGGGCTGAGGTGGAGATGAGAAATAACAATTTTGTTGTATTATTTCTGAAGAGCATGTTGAGTGCATAAAATTTGTGGAATGTAGGACAAGAATTAACTTGAAAGGCAGGGCATTCCTGCACTAAATGTAAACCTCTTAAGTTCGGTAATCCATACGTTGAATATGATCTCTTTGAACAGTCTAATACATGATCGACCTGGGTTCTTTCTACTTTCAGATATTGCTTTTATCGTCCAAGAATTTACATGGCATTGTTCTTTCGTAAGTTTTGTATCAGAGCCTTCTTTTTCCTCGTTAAGAATTGGCAGTTGGTAATACTAATATCAAGGCAGCTTCAGTCCTCATGAGGGTTAAAAGTTAAAACCATATGGAGAATAGCAAGCAACTATGGTTTTCTTCAGATATGAAATAAAAGGATATCGTAGTTTTCCATCTTCTGATAGGATAGATGTTTCGATGAAATTGACAAGACATGAGTTGTTGGGACTGTTAGTGATGTCTGATCTTGCTCAGTATCACTTCCTCAATTGCCAAAGTATATATATATATATATATATATATATATATATATATATATATA
>NW_010729075.1:4401081-4428209 GCF_000365185.1 Nelumbo nucifera
ACTGATGTTCCCGAGGCTGCCTTCTGCCTGATTTTTAAACTCCATTTCTGTCAAGTCTCAAAACAGCACTTGGACTACCAATCACAATCAAAAATAGTATGGGCATGATCTGTCTTCACAGTGTATGTGCACAAACTGAGATAAATCTGAACTGAAAACAACTAACCAACACAACAGTAGCTGTCCGTAGAGCTCTAACCCCTTAGGACTCTGAAAAAACAACTTAAAATAGGTCTGATATGCTTAGGAGAGTTAGGGTCTTAATCAGTTCTTAAAGCGAACAATTTAGTTGCACAATCCAATTAATACTGAGTATATAGACTTGCAGTAGGGTTAATAAGAAACCCTAGAATCTGAATATATAAACCACAAGGTTCAGTCAAACACTAGGGCTTGCTACAATATCACTTTCAAACCCTAGAGTAGAGAGAAACACAGTTGAGACAGTTCGGCCTAGGGTTTGCTGTAAAACCCTAGTGAATCGAATAGAGAAAACCCTAGATTGGTTCGACCTTCCCCTCCAGATAGGTCCAACCTATCTTCTTTGATATAACTTCTTAGAAAGTAAATAACTTACAAGGAAAAAATTGTTCGCTGCCTTTTAGGGTTACCCGAACCCTAGTCTTCTCTGATCCTTCCTGACCACCAACACTCTGCAACCCTAACAAGTTTCCAATAGCTGCTAGCACTTCTGGCGATCTCCAAGAATCAATCTACAAACTCCTCCTTTTCAGCTCCCTGTCCTAGGAGATTCTCATGTGGTCGACTAGTATTAGGTTCACATGAGAAACCCTAATTTGGATCTGATACTATGTAGTTGATCAAGACTACTATCAGTATTGATTACTAAGAAACTTCAGGTTCGAAGAGAAGAGAAAGTGAAGAAGGAGGAGAAAGAGTGATGAGAGAACAGTAGAACACAGGTTTTGAGGAGAAGAACATAATCTCAATATTCTGTCACCGCCACTTTAAGTTAATATTTATATGTTATGCTAGTTACATGAAAGGACACATCCGCCCTTGGTGTTTACATCATAACACAACAATATAAAACTGAAAAGTAAATAACAATTAGAATAACGGAATAATAAATTGACCACAGCTGTGACTAGATACATATTCTATCCTACGAACAGAGTGGGACCACAGCTGTGGGGCCCATATCAATGTTCTCTACATATGCCATTCAAGATGTCTCTCAAAATTAAGTTTTTCACCTTGGGAACTTTGCCAGTTATAAAACATATGATGTGAAGCAACTACAGTCCCCAAGTCCCCCTTGTTGCTTCCATGGATTGGAACAGGTCAATAACATAAGAAACGTGTTTTCAGGCCTGAATTGAAATCTGCCGACCAGTTCAAAAAATCACTCTCATATTTGATATTTCTCATAATATCAGGTTGCAAAATCAATGTAGTTATGAACTCAACCCATTTTCTCTTCAGCCTGTAAAGCTTTACTATCTTAACATGGCTGACCACTGCGGCATTACCAAATGATCGTCAGCATCCACTACATCAATGACAAAACTGAGATAATTAGGATTATTAGATAGACTTCAAGTAATCTTGCTTCTAGCGGTCAGGACTGAATGAAGAGTTCGAATTTTCTTCCTCAATGTTTCTTACCGTTCTCTCATGCGCGCAATGGGTCTGCAATGGTGAGTTATTATGAACCTATGCTACACAGACATGGCATGGACACAACATGGACAAGTCAGACAAGGAAATCTACACTAAAAATTGAAACATTAAAAAATGGAAAGGTATAATGGAAAACAGCTATTGCAACACCATAAAGCCTTGATATGCAATGCAATAATTATACATATACCTGGAAAAGGAATTGAACAGGAAGCTTCCCCGGGGAATAATGTGAAAGGGATTTTTCATGTCTTTTCCTGCCATAGAAAATAATTACAGTTTCAGTCTTTCGGATTGGAATAAGCAAACTTTATTTTGGATCAACACAAAAAGTTTCACTAACAGAGAATGAAAAGATAATAGGAGTAAAATTATCACTATCCAACGTAGGAGGGCACAGAATCAATAACCGCAAGTACAAGAACAGCAGTCTAATAGATATTCAAGAAACTTTAGGCTAAAGAGTGCAAATGCAAATATATACAATAAAAAGCCTTGTAAATCTTGTATTTACACTACATATTTGTATTTATACTTTTTTTTATATAAATATGTATAGTGCAAAACCTTGTAATTTCTATGTATTTATACTGTACATGTTTGTATTTATACTCTTTAAGCTGATCCTTCTCAAAAACTGTCAAACCGGGGGTAAGATTCCCATTTGATTGGCTCTTGAACAGTTCACATCTGATTCATGATTCATTTGTCAAGAATGAAACCATTCTAGAATCATGTTCCATAAAAATTGAATGGATTTTACTTGAAGACACTAGTACTTCCATTTCGTTTTCTTTTAGAAGACTAAAACCTAGAATGGCTATGCATAATTTTATAGATGGATCATTTATAGTTTTAAACATTTATTTGTATAATTTTATTTTAAACGTTTATTGCTTTTGTTGTTTGGTTAGGCATTACTTTAAACGATTTTTACTTTCCACCTCAGGTTAGCACCCCATAAAAGTGTGTCACATTAGCAACATTTTGTTTCAAGAAACACCGGGGCATTGGGGTAAACAAGAATTTAACATTTCCTCATATACCTAGTGCACAAAAATCTATGTATTTATAATTTTTAGTGTTGATTTGATAAACAGTATAACTAAACAATAGTTTCGTGCAACAATAAAAGCCACCAAACACCCTCTACATCTTTCAATAAACTAATATTACACAATAGGTAGTTAAATCTAACCAAAGCACTCTTCAAGAATATTCTAGGAGGGTCTGCCGCCGAGACTCAGACCGTCTGCCGGAGAATTTGCTGATCTATATATCTAGGAACCTGTGTGAATAAGATGTTCAGTCTGATCTATATATCTAGGAACCGAAGAATTTGCTGATCTACCCCCTGTTGTGTAGAACCCCATGAAGCGAAAAAAAAAGATGTCACTGAATGCTCAATAAAAGACTCAGCTTTATGAATTTTGGTTAATAACTACCTTCTGTTCAACATCCAAATAAAAAAAAATCCAAATAGGAACGGCATTTTCTGGGAAATTGAGTTTGTCGGTTGTCACTAAATGCTCAATAAAAACCAACACCAAGATGTAATCTTCTATAAAACCACCCGATCTTCCTTAGTGCAAAGGAAGGCTATTGACAACGTAGGTTGTTGATAGAAGATAATCAAAGCTTTTCCCTCAGTCATCACTGCAAGAATATAATGGCAAATTAGTTGCCACTACATAGAAATAACCAAATAGATGTCGCCACCATTTAAGGTAACAGTAACTCTTCATCTCTCATTCAGCTTTAGTTTTTTGGTTTTATAAGCCATAACATCCTTCTTTTTCTCATCCCACTGAACCACTCAACACGGACAATTCTGAATGTCTAATGATTAATATCTCAATCACCATTTAACCAACATCATTGGCTAGCAAAGAGAACAGTAGGTCCTATTGTCCCCTGCTCATTGTGCCTAGCTAAACCATTTAACGGTGGAATATGAACTTCAATAAAACATTGGCAATTTTTGTGGACTTATCCAAATGATCTTCTTCCTTAATCTTGAAATAATAATAAAAGCATATCTAAATATTAATACATTTTTTGATCAATAACAAAAGATTTCATTAATTAGAGAATAAGGATTACAAAGGGGAAATAACCTCCCTTATATCCCCCGCACAAAAAATATTGCATAAAATTACAGTTGAGCCCAAAACAAGTTCTCCCTATTCATCTCTTGCTTTGCTAATCCATCAGCAAAGGAGTTTGTACATCTCTTAATCCAAGCTACTTTAACTTTCATTTCTTCTAATTTGTCAACCATTTGAATTTTTTCTTCTCATTGCTGTATATCCATAGACCAGCTTTATCCCCTTTTAGCCAATCTATCACCAGCTTAGAATCTCTTTCGCTTATCAGCTTCCTCAATTTTAAGTCCTTAACTCTCTAAACACCTTCTAATGTCACCAGAATCTCAGTTCTAAGAGAATCACCTTCTTCAATCGGGCCTGAGAGCAAAACAATAATTTTCCCTTTTTCATCCCTTAAAACACCTCCACTACTCGAAAGCCCTAGGTTGTCAATGCTGCTTTCATTTTAATACAAAATTAATCATGTAAATCACTATCTACTTGTACAATGGAATTCTCGTTAATTTGCAAGCAACACATGTTGGGGCTATTTGGATCGATAGAGTTTCTGATTTTTGTTTGAAAATTTGAAGAGCAATAAGGGTTAAAAAAGTCTTTTCATTAGTTCTGTCAAATCTAATAGCTTCTTACTATTACAAGGGAGGTTTAGGTCCTATTACAAATCAAAGGGAAGGTTTTAGTTTTAAGTCTTTTACCCTAAAATATTTAAAATATATTCTGATAGCTTATGTTTTCCCTCAAAAAAAAAAAAAAAGAACCTAGAACTTGGCTTTTATTAGGAGGAGGGAAGAGGGGATGGTGGGTAAGGATCTGCTACCAATAAAACGCTCCCAACTGTCCCAACAGGCCATTGCAGTCACACATTGCAAACATCTCTCTTGTCATTGGTGGGGAGATATTCCGAATGTCTGGCTGTAATGGCTAGTTGGGACAGTGAACTCATCAGTGATTCCATCGTTGGTTGGTTCCCAAAAGTTGCAACCAGCTCAGATCTCCTATCCACAAATTCTTCTCACATCATTATCGACGAGACACTATTGCCGTGTCTAGTGCTGAATATTGTTTGTTGACTTTGTTCTGAAATCTTAACCCTTGATTCAAATAATTTGTTAAGTTCATGTAATCACCTTGTTAGAGGGGTTTAATCATGTATCCTTCCATGTTTTTATTCAATGTTTTTAGTGGTTCCTTTCTAAAGCAAGATAATGAAGAGAAGTTCAAATTTGTCTTCTAACATGTCTTTCTACAAAATTTGGTAAGCTGTGACATTCTGGTGAAGTGAAAGATGAGAGCCACTAGCCCATTCTTTAATTCTATCTTCCTCTCCCCGATCTACAGAGTAAAGACTAAAGACGAGAGAGAAATGAATCGTCAGTGAAGCTCAGTTTGTTTTTAATGCAATCTCATTTGCATAGGTGCAAACGTCAAGGACAGAAAATAAAAAAATATTTTTTTTAACCAAAGTAAAATAAAACCTGAAGTAAAACAGAGTCCATACAGCCATTCCTCCCTCCAGCATAGTTAATCTTGCAATGGTCTGTATGGACTAACGTGTCAAGCAGGGAAAAAACTGTGGACATTATATTTCCCATGGAGATATTATGTTGTATAATATTTCATTTCATGAAAAAGAAAGCACCATTTCATGAAATAAAATGTAGTGGAACAATTGCAAGTGTAAAACATTGAGTTGGTTAGGATTGTCGAGGAGAGATCAGATGGGCGCCCCACAAGCACCTCACAGCACCTCCCACCGTGTATTGGAAATATTTCTCCATCATGTTGGGTGCTAATGTGATCTCTATCCAGGGCACACTTCTGACAAAATTTTATCAGGATTTTCCAAACCTAACATTTTGAAGGGGTAGGGATCTGCTACCAACAAAATTCTATCAATACTGCCCCAATGGCCCCCTGCAGCTGCATATTGGGAACATCTCCCCGAAAAATGTTCCCAATGTATACTTGGGATCTGCTACCCACAAGCTGTTCCCACATCCTTACCCACGAGCTATTCCCAATGCACAGTTGTAATATCTTGTGGTTATTGGTTAAAGATGTGGAAACAGCTGATTGATACGTTGTTGGCACGTGTGTTGGTAGTTAATCCAAATTCCTTTTCAAGATGGGGCAGCCCTGCAGAGCTAAGCCGTAATTGAATCGCCAATTGACTAATTGAGGCAAAAATAACAATTCTATAAACGGTGGCCATGCCAAACATCTCTCTATCGACAAGGTTTGGTTTGTCTGAAAACAAAAGGGTAAAACAAGGGACAAACGCTCACAGGTTCGCTAATTATCATTTAGGGTTTGCTACTTCATTAGCAGTACCTTCGATCTACCATGTAGCCACAAATCAGCACTAGATGACTCGCCTGGTCAGCTAAAAATTAATGAATTTTTTAATGGAGACTTGGGGAAGTAATCTACCAAAGTGACACTAAAGATATTTAAGAAAATCTATAGGAGAATTATTGAAATTAAACTAAAAATGGATATTGCATACTACTAATAAATTAAACTAAAAATGTTCAAAACATTATATATTATTAACAAAGAAACTTAGAAATGACTGATTGTACGTCATCAATAAAATGACGATTGATTTCTATGAGCCTTGAACCGTATGTCTCTTTTAGTAAAGATACAAGATTCAAACCAATTTACTAAAACACCATAATTCTTTGTGATGCATAAAAAAGTACAGATAACATTGATGTATTTAATAGTGAACTAACCAAATTTAGATCACCTTAATTGAATCCCTTTGCATCCCTAAGAGATCTACTTTCATAAATGGACTTCTAATTTTCTGTTAAGCTGAATGTGTTTATTAGAAGGGGTAAAGCTGAGAAGATTAACCCAATGAGAACAAATGATACACCTTTTTCTATGAATAAATTAGAGAGTAAAAAATAAGATTAACTTCTGGAAAGATCATGTATTCTGTCTACAAATTGTGGAATGGCTTGGGGGGGGGGGGGCACTCAAATCACAAATGAAGCCTGGACACATACACCAAAAGATCACAGCCCATCTTATGGTTAATTTAACATTAGAAGACTGCTGGGCCATCCTCCCTAGAGTTGCCATCACTTGCCAATTGCTCCCAGAGAAATAAATTTAAGCATCACTTCCATGGGATCCACCAAGCAGCATTAAATGCTAAAAATCCTGCTGGAATTCTCCTACCTTTTTTCTTCCTCACTCTGAGGATGTAGAGTTGTCTCCACCCACAACCCAGTACTGTTTGACAGCAACCAGTATTTTCTCAGGGACAAGGGGACCGTCCTCATGATCTACCATTTTCGTGTTCCACCTTATCCCTCCTGCAATCTTCTTTACCTTGATCAGCACATCAACATCATCACGGAATATAACAGCCCCTTCAGGTCTGAGAATCCTATCCATCTCCAGAAGAATGTCTTCAGCCTTACATCTGGCATTGGTTTATTTACATATATGTCAAAAAGGCACAACATAAGAGAATAAAAGAGATGCTTCTATATTAGAAAGGAAACAAAACTACAGGAAATTTATAACTGGGTAAACAAAACCATTAAGGAATTGTTCACCGATAATGCATAATTTTGTTTTTACAACAAAAACAAGTGTTACATCAGCAAAAAAATAAATTATTTTGGCTGATGTGATGCGGTACTTATTTTTTGTTGTAAGAAACAAAATCATGCATATTGGTGAACACTCCCAAAGTCCTCTAAATGGGATAGAGATACAAGAGGTGGACAAGTAGGCAGGTCTCAAACCATATCTCAGAGGGCCCTAAATTCACTGATGCAATTTGCACAATCAGTAATAAAAAAAACCCTTACTTGTTCTTATATAAACTGAAAACACCATTTGCATGAATGAGGTCATATGTCCTTGGGTATGTAGAGAAGGCTTCACACCTAAACAAGAAATAGGAGAAAATGTGTTAACAAGTAAAAACAACAAAAACTGAGCCTAAAAACATAATTTGGAAGAAGAAAATGCAGAAACCTCAACCAAGGACATTAAAATTAACAAGTCTCAACTTTGCAGATTAACAGGAAAATTTATTAAATGGTTAACAAAAGTAAGCCTATGCATGACTAGACTCTATATCAATTATCAAAGTTGCCCCCTTAAGTTTCTGACCACACGGTATAATTTAACAGACTCCCTTGGCCCAAATGATGGAACATTAAGTGATATTTTGCTTTAGTTTCTGAGGTCCCAACTATGAGAGTATGCAATAGTTTGGTCCAGTAGAAGATTAGAAATCCAATAGCTCCACCTAAAGAGCAAAATATTTTAAAAATGATAAGACACAAATATCATGACATCAAGCAAACAATGTCCAGCACCAAAAGATGGGTAAAATATTTGGGAAAAAAACAAAAATTCAGATGCTTACATGTGTAATACAGAGAGCTGCCAAAAAAAAGTCAAGAAAACCAAACAAATATGACTTGTCCATACAATTTAACCTTTTATTGCAGAGCTTATAAGGCCCATCTAATTTGAAATTTCTTCATATTTTGTGGTTGTTATCAATGGACAATATATTTACAGGCAGTCAAATACTATGACTAATAATAAAGCATTTTCAAATGAGTCATGCAGAAAAATAGACAGCATAAATACAGGTATGGATGGACAAGCCCTAACCTCCAAAAGGAAGTTCACAATTAAGAAAAGGTCATTCCTGATAGAAGCAAGGCTGTACACTAAGTATAACATGTTCAAACAAATTACTAGAATTAAAAGCCCTGAAGTTTTGAAAGTTGTACCAGTCATGATATATGCCAATCAACCCTCTTTCGTATATAACACCAAGAGTGTTCTTCTCTGAGATAGTGGGAACAACATTCATAACCCATAATTTGGGAGATTCTAGTGCAGCTGCAAAACTTCCTAAACCAGCATTCATATCCATTATGTTGCGATACCTTCCTGAGTCGATAATCTTATTGATTTTCTTATAAGCTTTTACATGCTTCCTCCATAATTTGTTGTCATCCAAGTATGTGTCAACAAAGACTCCAGGGACAGATCCACTAGCTATTCTGGGAGGGATAGCATTAAGCCTCTCTGGAAAAGGCTTCACCTCTCCTCCAGAAACTTCATCTCCACTCTTAACATCGGGATAGGGAGTTATGCATGCCTCCATCTTCTTGTACCTAATACATGGACAAAAAATAAGCGTTATACAAAAGGACAAAAAAGAATGTCAAATGGAAACAAGGTTCAACAGAAAAAAAAAAAAAAAAAGAGTCAAAGCCTTCAATAGTAAAATAAAAGCTGCTCAAGAAACTTGCCACAATTCAGCCATAGATCAATATAAAAAACGCTTGGATTTGAAGTTCACAATACAAAAGGTTAGGCTTTAAGAGGGGAAACTCTAGCTCAAGAAACAGGCACTATGCACACATATATACAATGATTGGCCACTTGAGTCAAATGTGTATATATTATATATATATTGATCAGCGTGTATATATATATATATAGATATACACATATATAGATAAGCACACGCACAATGGTTGGCAACTTGAGTCAGATGAAGACAACATGCACAAAGCCAGGTCTCAGGTCATTTTCCATTGTAACTATCAAGTATCAACTGCATGATTGATGCAAAGATATTGAATCAATGAAAGAACATGGAGAAACAAATCAGTTTTCCAATATGTTCCACTCTCAGATGGTGTTAAACCTTAGAAAATGTGCTGCATACAGTAATTGAACCCTCCACCAATATGTTTTACTCCCAAAGAGTGTTTAAACCTCAAAATTTTCCATACCTTGGTTGAACTTCTTGCTAAAAGACATGGTAAATGTAGGTGAATACCATACAAAAAGGGTTCAAAAAACCCTTTTGAAAGAAATACTTGAAGCAAAATAAAATAACCTACTATTGTCATTTTCATAACTCTGCCAGTGTGAGCTTCTTAAACTGCCGGTCCCAAGCCCAGATAGAGGAGGGTTGGGTCAAGTTGGTAGCCAGCACTAGAACTTTTTGCCAAATTCTTATGATCATGGATGGTGACGATGTTATCTTCATAGCTTAACTTCAATAATAGCTAAAGTTGACACAAATGGATAAAATTGTTTCTCGGAAGTATCCTATTATTTGGCTAGCTATCATCCAACAAGTTGGTATAGCAGTTGGATTACAACAGCAGACACTTACCAGACATCATCTGCACTTGTGGATTCACACATATTAGCATGGGAGTCATCTTGTTTCCCATGACAGGAGTCAGCATTTAAGCTCTTTCTCCAAATGGCAATTTCACCCTTCTCATGTGTCTTTTCCCAGCAAAGGAGTTTGGCAATCTCTTCAATTTTTCTCTGTTCCTCCTCAAGGTCTTCCTTGGTACGTTGCCATGCTTGGTAATTGTTTTTCCAATTAATTGGAGGACCAGAAAGCACCCAGTAACCCCCGGGTCTAAGAACTCGATCTACTTCCATCATGTACATTCCATCTGCAAAGTAAGAAACCCACAGGAAATTGTGAGAAGTAGTTGCTTGCCAACGTAACTGATACAATCGTTTTGATAATATCTAAAAATTAAATGATTTTGGTGAAATGCTTGGTAAAACTTTACAATTCAACCATCAAATATTAGTAGTTTTCAAGTGTAAATGTTCATCCTTTCAAACAAGCATTGATTACTAAATACTTATATATCCTCACCATTTGCTCCCCATGGAATCAAGCAGCGAGAACAGTGAGCCATATCAAAGGCTCTAGATGGATATGACAGTTTTATGGTTCCAAGCACACCAATAACTGCAGGCACACCTCTCTCTAAAGCAAATTGAACTTGCGCTTCATGTGAATCTCTTGGTGCAAATGACATGGCTATGACATTCCTTTTCAAAAGGTATGCACCCCAACTTGCAACCTGAGCATGATATTCAATTCTTAGTGGATCAACTAAGACAGTGGAGTAACATGATCTGTAAATAACTAAAAAGGGCTTTAAAACATGATAGGCTCCATTTGTAACAACTCCAAAAAATAAAATAAAACAAAATAATCACATAGCATGGCCTTGACAAATGGCATCTAAAAGAGAAGGGGGAAATAAGTGAGATTCAAATAATAATAAAATATGCAAGTTACGTGGGTCAAGTGAAATATTGTATAACAAATTTAGTAGGTAATTCAGAGAATCCAACATACCCCACAGCCAGTATCCAGTGCAGTTCTCACAGTCCCATTTTGAATTGGGATCACAGAAGCAAGTTGATCAATATATGCATCTGCCCCTTGAGGAAACTGTGTTCCTCCACCTGGAAATCTAAAAACATTGCCCTCATACTGAATCCAGTTCTGGACAGCCTTCTCAACCGTCAAGCTTTTATATGGCGCATTGGCATAGGGCACATAATCACGACTCTTTGGCCAAGGAAAGGGTGTAACATATCCTTTTGGTGCTGGAATAAGACAATGCAGTTTCTCTTCCTCTGGAGGACAATGTCTTTCTCTATAGATCATATTTTGCCTAGGGAAGGTCATAGCCCGCCTTTGATCTTGGCAGGGAGTGTAATCAATATAGCGAGCACCACATGACTTGAAAACTTCAGCTTTTGATTGATCATCAATTACCCCAGCTTCACCAGTGTGGTGGGTCTCAAAATTCAAATTTGCAAGGACACTGCAGTCTGTTTGCTTGGTGATCTCCACAGCTATACTGTCACCCTTCCCAAAACCACTTTTCTGCCATGCTCCCAAAATATAAAAGAAACAGCACAAACCAACCACAATGAATATAGATACAGAGCTCCGAGTCCTGCTGTCAGCTGAGTTTATTTTAGCCATGATGCACCTGAATTAATTTAAAAATTAATTCAGTATAGTTATGTAGATTGTAGACTGGATGAAAGAGTAACAATTCAAAGGAACAAGTACCCAGGGCATGCATGTTGAACAAAGTTAAATTATCATTAAATTAGAAGCACTGCCAAGAAATCACATACAGGTTTGGTTAAATTAGTTCAAGCAAACAAACAAAGAAGCGTTTTTTTATTGGTTAAAAATAAGTATTTTTCATCCAACACCTTTTTTTTTCTCGAAAGAATTTTTTTCCTCCAAAAAAATGAGATGAGATCAGTCCCCGACCTTGCGTTTTGAAATTTCACCCTAACTAAAAGTGCAAAATGCTTGCTTTGGAAGCTAAAAAGTTTAGAAAACCATGTTCAAAAGACAGGGCGTAAACACTTAAACTAACATCCGTATCCAAGAACGCACAAGCGTACCTCAATCGCAATTTCACTTCTGGAGCCCCATAACATTATATCTTTCAGATGTGATAGGTACATCAGATTTCAGAGATAAAGAATCTTACTTGATTCGGGAAAAAAAGCCAAGATCAAGTAAAAGACATGCCAATACAGTAACAATAGCCCTCCGTAGCAGTAAAGGAAGTCGAAGAGAAGAATCAATTTTATATTCTTCCGGTATAAATACGTTAGTTTTCAATTCTTTCTTCCCTTTTAACTGATTTCAAGCTTAAAGCTGAAAATTATTTGAAGAAGCTACATCGAGTCGTAAAGAAACTAGAACCTACATATATTTTTCCTGCAAGATCTCGTCATAATAAGGCAAATCTAGCATAGGTAAGAACAACTAAGCTAGAGAAAAACGAAAGAAACTAAATTTAAACGTAACAATAAAACTAGCAAAAAAAAAACCATGTAGCCACCACAGATTTAAGTCGGAAGAACTCAAATACGGACTTAGGCAACTAAACTTCAACAAAAACATCACATTTGCATCAAATCCAGAAAAAAAAAAAAAAAAGAGATCGGGAGAGAGCAAAGAAATGAAAAAAAAAGAAGCCCCAAGAAACAAAAGAATCAGGCCAACAATCAAGAATCGAGAAAGAAAGAATATCTGCTGCTAAAATCCAGATCCCTTACCAGTCTCGGAAGGAGAAGGCAGAACCAACTCCAGATCTTAAGAAAACCACTGTAAATTAAGCCTTGGTCATTTCATTTACGAGCGTTTCTCCACTCCGTACCAAGAACAAAAGACTCAAAGCAAAGCAGGTAACTAAAAACAGAGAGGGTAATCGACGTCACCAGACTGAACTGAACAAAAATGAATTTCCGCAGCCCGCAGGAGGCTAGCGTAGTGTTGCTTAACTATAATTCTGCAAGAGGATGATGAAAGAGATTTCTGAGAGAGACGCGCCTCTCTCTCGGCTCTCGTTACTACTTAACTAGTAATCGCAATAATAATACCTGTGCGACATGGAAATGGAATATCTAGGTTTTTCCCTTTTTTCCATTGTTAGTTTATTTATTATTATTATTTTAATTATTGTTTTTCCGCGTATGGGAAATTATTGTTGGCCACCCACACACAACTCGAGCAAGTATTGCTCCTTTTAGGATCGGGCCATAATGATATATCGTTTGGGAACTAGATTTTTAACTTATTTCTGAATAAGAAAATAAATAGACGTGAAGAATGAAGATGTTAGATTTCATAAATCTATAAATTGTTTTAATTTTCTTTTTCCGCGTAACAGCGTAAGGCATAAAATTATTTTTAGTTTACCAAAAGGGAAAATCTATGATTTTTTTTTTATTTTTATTATTATTTTTTATTGCCTTCTGTGAATCAACGGTTGATTCTTAAAGTTGGGGCCCATTGTCACTATCGTCGCAGCTGGAGATGTCAGTGTCTTTTGCATTATGATGGTAGGGAGCGGAACAGGATTCAGTCCGTCCAAAGCCCCTTCGAACAACCATGATAGCCTTGCATTGACAATATATCTCCCATAAAGCACAGAAGTTGTAAAGATTGTTCGAATACTACTCTGACTAAAGCCGATCTCGGAGGGAGCAAGGTTTAACTTATCATTGGTTTCGCAGCTCGCTGAACAACCAAAGCGGTCAGCTAATCCGAATTCCTTTGTGTCAATGGTTTTAACTTGCATGAAGTTTCATCATTTTATTCTCTTACAGTACAGACACGCAAGTTTGATTATGTCAACACAACAATGTCTCTTCCCAGTTCCTCTCTCTATTCAGAGTGAGAAAGCGGTTATTAGTCAGAATAATGTTGGAGCAATGAAACTATGAAAAGGATGTTCGCAAATATAAACGATATTGTTTGTTACACCAACAAAATCCTCTCTCCCTTTCTCAGTTTTTTGGGTTGTGGCAGGGGTATATAGTTTTTGTTTGCTTTCAGAAACTGGGTGGATAGATTTGTTTAATCTAATTTATTAATTTCCTGTCTGAACTTCAAGTGGTGTTACTGGATCGACTCTTACCTGCATTGGATTCTACTAATCTTGCATATTGTAACTTCAAGCACCCAACGTTGGTTTATTCACCATTATTTTCATTTCCAAGCACTGGTGTTAGCCACCCTCCCAAAGAAACAAGATCAGAAATTCTGTATAACTGCTGAGAATATTAATAATAACCCAGAGAGAACTCTGCTCTTTTTAGACACCTGAATTGCTGCTGACCCATGGCTCCACAAAAAATCCCCAGAGAAACATCATCCTACATGTCTTGTGCCACAAATTGTTCTATAAAGTATAACTCAAATACTTCACCTCAATCTTATCTAAATTCCCTAAGTCTCAGTTTGGAAGGAGTACAAATACAAATATGTACCTTGTATTATATTGTATGCATTTACAACACTATACATATTTGTATTTGTACTCCTTCCAAACTGAGCCTAACAGTAACAGTAGATCGCTGCTGCTATGTTGTATACCCTTCCACTTATCTCCAAGCACAAGCCATTAGTCTGTTGTTCCTTTGCTTCCCCACAGAGAGCTTCCTACCAGGACCAGGATCTACAATGACTGGCTGTACTCTGACAGTTGGATTGGTTTAATATGGTCTGTTTCTCTTTCATCAGGTGGCCTTAGCACTCTGTTCCCTGGTTCTAATTCCGAGGCTTCATCTTCATTCACCAGTCACCACCACCTGCAAAAGGACCAACATAACCTACTTAAAGATTCAAGTCTATGGCCTGGACAGTAGGACCGTTTGACCGCCTGGTCCGAACAGATAACTCGTTGCAATTTAAAAAATATAAAAAAACAATTAAAATAAATAAAAGTCAAAAACCATTTTCCAGGTCGATCAGGTTGATGATTCTTCGACTGCCCGGTTAGTGGGTTACTGACCAATTCCGTGGTTTTTGGCAAAGACTGGGTCAGGGGTGGACGATCAAACCAGTGGCCAAAGCGGTTCCCGTTCTAGGTCCGGGTCCATTTTCAAAACATTGGTGCACACAGTACTTTTTCATATTGCAGACATTCATTTCCCTTGTTTGGCAGCGAATCTTCTAAATCGTTTGTTGATCAGTATGTTCACTATTTGAGCTAGTTTCCTTCTCTCAAAATGTGTATATACTGCCATGGATGTTGCTTATCAATTTTCTCCAGCCCATAATCACAAAAGTTTCCATACATTATAATGTCCCTGTATTTTAATGACTTTCCTGACTTTAAAACTTGATGTAGGAGGGCTAGCAATTTAACATTTGTTGAATCCCTTGACCCTCAAGAGTCCAGATCCCAAGTACAAAGCCAATATCAGACCACTGCAGCCCCTAATTACACTAATTAAAAAGAGGAAAGAATGTTGTCCCTAATCACCTTACCTATTCTCGACCTCCCTGGATTACCCATACGTAAAATTCACTATTGCTGATAAAAAACCATAGGCCTCTCAAGTAAAATTGACAAGGCAAGGTCCAGATGGATTAGAAGATTTGAAAATCCCTAGCAGAATCTCTAGCTAGAGAGGGGACAAATTGGGACTAATTGTGCTAGGGATCTGCTTAGGTGTATGTTTTGGGGGTGTTGTACTTTGGGTAGGTGAATATTTTGCAGAGGTTACATATACTTTTCTTTTATTACTTGGGTAGGGATTAATTGTGCCAGGGATCAGCCCTTACTTGTAATAGCATTTCTCTGGTCTGTAACTGATCAAAAATATTGAAGAGGATGGAATGAAAGAACAGGATTCGTGTAGCTGACCCCGTTGGGAAAGGCTTAAGATGATGATGTAATAGATCAAAAATAATCCTGGACACCTAACCTCCATAGCCTTCTTATTTCTCCCATAACATTTACAATGCAATTTCCATTTCTACAACCTTCTCTCTATACCTCAAATTTAACCCAATATACCTTTTTCAGAATTCATTGACCAGACGTCAAGCGAATTTTCTGATTTTCATCTAAGAGCTTCTGAATTGTCACAACCATCTTATGTAATTATTGAAGAACCTTTAACAATCAACAGCTCTTAAGGAGAACAACTTTTAGCAGATACCACAGCATAGCATACAAAATCTTCAACTAAAAACTTTTGAAATCTATTTCGTTGGCTGTGTGTATTTTTACATGTGAAGGAAGAAACAGAATAGAAGCTCAAGAGTTTAGACTAAAATTCAAGCTAATAGTTGAAAATTGGTCTAACTGGGAACAATATTCTGTTAGATTACCCACTATAAAAATATTTTATTAGCTTATATTGACAGACTTCTATTGGTGATAAGCCTGCAAAATTATTCAAGTGTTTTAAAAATGAAATCAGTTGAAGTATTTTTTTTTTCTGTGTAAAAGTAGCAGTAACACCAGAGTTGCTACCTAAAAAAGTTGCTATTAGATCTGATTGGCAGCTTGGTATAAACTAGGTGGTAGGTAGGTATTGATGTAAAGCTTAAAATGTAGAGGAATATTACCAAGTGGTGATAATTAAACAAGTTGAAATTTGAGAAAGAAGTGTCATGGGCCTTAAGGATTTTAGTAAGAGAAGCAAGATTTTTGGGATCCAACCTGAATTTCTTTGTTCAGGTGGGTGCTGAGATAAACAAATAGCATGGCTGATTCACTAGCATTGTTGTACATGTAAAGGATGTAGCTACATCTGGGATACAAACTAAATACATCTCTGTTGATACCCAGCTATTTTCCTGATTCCCTCAGTCTCATAATAGTCGCTTTGGTTTGGTCATCAATGAGTATAGAACATGAAGCAGAGTTCAGATTGCATTCCACAAATTTCTTGGCAAGGCTTCAGCTGCAGCCTCAACATCAATCCTTCAGTAGGAGGAAGAACAGTTTCATCTGGGCAAGCATATGTACTTCCTTTTCTCAGAAACTGTAGGGACCTTTCACCTTCTTGTTCACAAACTATATAGCAACAAGATAAACAATTGCTCACTAGCCTATGCTGATCGATCACTCGGGAGTCGGGATCTGCTGATGGGCTTGGCATCCACATGGTTTCTCGGTTCCCCTTCTCAGACGCTTGTCACCCACGTTTAGAGCTGACGTGGTTATTGCAATTGGCCTTGTAGTATGACCTGACACGAGTAAAACTGTTGACTGTCGTCTTTTGACATAAGTAATATATTCATACGGAAAGTTTCCGCTTCCAATTACTCACCTTATCTTCTGCGGTTCTCAGTAGCAAGGGGTTACAGCTCCCGCTGAAAAAAAAAAGTAGCAGATTTTCAATTCAAATTCGAAGTTCTCAAAAGTCAAAATGGTTTTAGCAATAGCGTCTCCCTCTCTGGTTCAGTCCTCGCTTCTGAGTTTCTCTTCTTTCCCGAGGCTCTCTGCGTTGCAAACCCCCGGGAAAAAAAAACATGATTTTCTTCTCAAGAGACATCCGACATTTCCTCATCGTTTTCCCCCTTGCCGGTCGAATGAAGAAGTATTACGAGTTCAAAATCTTAAGGGAATTCCGGTTCCGCAGAGAGGGCACCATTCCATCTGCTTTTACAATGCAAAAGAAGAATCTGAGGGCAAGTTTCAAGGAAAGGTATGATTTTGGGCTTGAGCTGATGTTTTGAGACGAAACTTTCTTAACCACCTAGAGGTTAAGCTTGTTGCTTGAGCTGATATTTTTCCTCAAAATATCAGTTCAAATACATTTACTTTCTCTTCCTTTGTAGCATTACTATTGTTACCTCTTTCTTAATTGTTGAACTTGCTAATATCTTTTTACGGCAATACGAATTCAAAGTTCCATTTAGTTTAGGTTTTGGTGTGGGTTGAAAAGGGCTTTCATTCAAATTTTGACGAAAACATGGTGAAACTTAATCAAATAATCTTGTAGAACATCATAAACGTTTAATTTAGAAGATCCATTACATAAACTTGGTGGAATAGATTACGTTTATGGTCGAGCAAAAAGTTCACGAAATTATGGTTCTTACCTAGAAGATAAGACGGTATGCTGAGAATTATTATGCTATTTGCTGTAATGGTTTGGAACTTTGTGAGTTTTGGATCCGTCTTTTACTCTCTCTGTGTACATTGAAGGAAACTGGACTTGACTGGCGGATCCTTAAGCGATGGGATGTTCCTTGGAAATGGCAAACGGTTATCCTTACCATGACTGCATGTGGGTTAAGGTATGTTTCTTAGTTTTTTCAAAAATTCTATCTCAAAGTGGAAAACAATATTTTTGTATTTTTGTACTGTTGTGTGCAAGGAGATCTTGTCATGAGGTATTTTATTGTATTTTGTCTAGCCATTTAAGAATCTCTGTTTATCTTCATCTCCCTTTCATTTGCTTTGAACAACACTTTTGTCTTAGAATCAAACTAATTCTTTTTCCAGGCAGTTTTATTTTGACAGGGTTGGTGGAGGCAGCACTTACACCATATCTAGGATTTCGAATTGGAGAAATGAATTTAGATGAGAAGGCAGAAGTACTTTTTGTGGATCAGGCGTATGGATCACTATCCCTGTTTATTTTTCATGTTCATTCTTGTTTTGTTTTCCAGGGTATTTGACAAGTGGTTGTAAGGCAGTCAGCCACTGGCATGATATACGATTATACATGGAAGATGGAACTTCCAGAAACTGACCTTAGGGAATAAAAATAATGATGTTTTTTTCCTGTCCTATATAGGAAAGTTCCATATTGTTTCTGTCAAAAGAATTCTATGGAATGGATGGTTATAAACTTATAATCATACAATCCGATCAAGTTTTGGTGCATCAGGTATCCTAAGTTGCTCTTATTAGATATCGTAAGAATGCTATGGAATGGATGGCTATAATCATACAATCTGATCAAGTTTTTGTGCATCAGATGTCCTATGCCCAAAACAGATGGTCTACACTAATTCTACTTGCTATCTCCAGTTTTTCTATCCTGGATTTTGAAAGCTTAAGTGTGTGTAATATAGCTTTTTTTCTGTATCTGCAATGTGCAGCGTTGCAACTGCAGTTGTACTTGGAGTTGTATATGGTCTCACAAACACCTTCCAACCTCTTCCAGATGATCTTTTCCGCTATGGTACATCCATGGAAATCCTGGGCTAGAAAATGGAGCTATTATTTTTATTGCTTTTATACCAATATCTTTCATTGTTTTATATGACATTTATTGTATGATTGATGCTTGTCTCAACAAAGGACTTGAAGAAAGGAAATCCAGGCACTGTATTAAAGGCTTATGCCTGGAAGTGTGAGATGAGGAAGAAAGCCTCAAGGCTTCACCTTGAAGGCTGATGCCTCAAATATGAGATGCATGGTAGATGCATAATAAAGGTTCACATGTCTGGCATGATCCTAATGCATATTTAGAATGCTGGGTTATTTTCATAACTCGAAACTTTATTTTTCTTTTTTCTTATTTGATATCTTTTAATTTGCTAAATTCACAATTCCCTTATTATGTATAATGCAAATACATTTTTTGGACTCCCTTGAGGCTCTCTTCACATTAATAGTTTCTCTTTTTGTCCTGTGATATTGTTCCATTCACTTCTCTGCGGTGCATGCACAACACAAGGTTAGTCTTTTTTGGGGTTGTTTGTGAATGTGAACCATTTAATTGGATTGTCATTATGGACGATGATGATGGGCCAGGTTGAGTTTTTACAGGGCTGATAATATATGTCTGGGCCAGGCATCTGGACTTTCTGATGTAAATTCATAAAATTATATTTAAAAAATAAAATTTTAATTGAAGTTTATAATCAAAATTATGAGAAGAAGGTGTACATATAAATATATATATTTAATATGTAAGCATGTACAATAAATATTATTTATAGCACATGTATATATTAACTTCTGGGCTGGGATGTTCGGACCTAGGATTTTATGGCCTGGCCCAGCCCGCTTTATGTGTGGTCTTGATGTGGACCTGCCCAGGCAGAAGTGATTAACACTAAATGGGCCCTACAAAGTAATTTTTTTTTCAAAATTTCTAGGAATGGTTGAAAATGGAATCAGTTATTAGGGTGTGTTCTTGAAAGAGAACAATTTCATATTTTCTCAAGAGGGCCTCCAGCATAGGTTAAGAAGTTAGTTACAATCATGTTTACAGAGAAACCAACCAGGCTGTTGACTGGCTTGCAAACAAAGGTTTAGAGAGTTCTTAGTTGATAATCCTGTTCTTTCTTGGTCTTTTAAATGGGATGTGCTATCCCCCATCTTGTGTAGCCCTTTTTCCTTTATACCAGGAAAAAAAAAGAGTGGATGTGGGTCCACAGAATGTGGAATCAGAATCCAACTTCAAATCATCAAAAAGTCGATTTCAAAACTGGCAAAAAATTTTTTCTTGGGTATTGGTGTGATTTCATTCTTCAAAACCCACTGATTGGCAAATACATTTTCACCAATTTTCAGTAATTCTGTTTTCAGAAGTGGTCAAAATCATAATTATGCACCCTGGCAAATGCCCCCTAATTTGCCTACAACTTTTAAGTTTGTGGAAAAAAAAAAGAAAAAAAGAATCAACCAAGAAAAAGAGAGAATGCAAGCTTAAAGCTTTTCACATTAAAGCTTATAGCCTCATGCATTTAGAGGTGCCAGACCTGCTGGTATCTTACCCTTTACTTCATGCCTCTAGTTGATGGACAATAGAGGACATATTTGATTTTATGAATGAGCATTTTCTAAAAGTGCACAATTATGATACCAAGTCCAGTCATAATAAGTCTTTAGTTTAATGTGTTTTTATACATTTTTTGGAAATAAAAACAATATGCTGATTCAATATAATATGGTATTGTTTCAGAATCGAAGGAACCTTTCAATCTACAGAAAGGATGGCTTTTATGGGCTGGAGTTGGTCTTGTTGGTGCTTTTACTGCGGTCGCATTAACAGGGGCAGCCATGGCTTTGTTTAGTGGGGAGAATCCACAGAGAGAGGTTAGAATTGGATGTAAATTAGTTTGTAATTGATATTGAGGAGACATTCATTTGCTTGGTCTAAGACTGCACAATTTACT
Source organism: Nelumbo nucifera (assembly GCF_000365185.1). The sequence goes on from NW_010729075.1 coordinate 4,422,079, forward strand.
TTTTGCTCCTTTTGATGGGATTGCAATTAGTTTCTAATTGATATTGAGGAGATACTCATTCATTCTCTTTGAGCTATTGGATGAGGGTGTGATCATCTATCATCAAGTCCGTTTTCACAAATTTCCTCGTGGTTCCCATAAACAGAAAGTACAATAAGATTGTGTGTTTTGCACTCAGCTAACTAGGTGGACTTGGATGCAGATAGACAATTTTTTTTTTTACTTCACAATATAATGTTACATGTATATGGTACAAGTGCAGAAATATAAGAATGATATCTTTTTGGTAAAAGATATATGACAAAGACAATAGCTGTAACCATTGGGCCTTAAGGATTAGGATTCATAGACTCAATCATAAAAATATTTTTAATTTTTAACTACTTCTCTTATTTTATATAAACAATATACTAATTGATGGAAAATAACACAAATTAAATTTAGAAGCATAGATAGTATTTAAAAATTAAACAATTGAAAATCGATTATATTAAACTTATCAAGTAGAATGAATAAACATTCATTCTATTATTTTACTGTAATAATCCAATATTTTGTAGTCACATATCACAAACTCAGCAAAGAGAAGGGCCATCTTGAATATCCTGTCTGTGTCCACATTTATAGTATTGCAATTAGTTTGAGGTGTTTCAGAGAGTCTAGGTAACATAGGTTTTACCTCTGCATATGTTATTTAGTATAAAGAGATAATTATTTTCTCTAATAAATAATTTTACAGCTTGAATGTACTCTATACTCTTTTAAATATCTTTTTATTTAATTGTTTCAGACTGATGCTCTAGTTCGCTTGTTACCATTGATTGGCTCTTCAAATATCAGGTACTTTATTAAGGGCGTATTAAGTTTTTACAATTTTATGAGTGTGAGTTATAACCATTTTACTGAAAGATAATTCTCACAAATCTTTGGAATTGATCAAAAGCAAAGTAATGACATTCTTCCTTGTTTATATTCAAGCACTGCCTGTCTGGTGGGAATAACAGGTGTTTTGGCTCCATTACTTGAAGAGACTGTATTTCGAGGGTTTCTAATGGCGTCCCTGACTAAATGGTAATTTTCTTCCTTTTCTCTTTTTAATTTACATGTCTTTTTTTCAAAGTTTTTAGTAGCAGAATGCTGGTCCAGACTCAAGCAGTTCCGTAAAATTGCTTCTCATGTAATATCTTTATTGAGAGACCCTACTAAGTAACTAAACCAGGGTTTAAAAGCACAGTACATTTGACTTAAGACTCAATGAGGTCGATTGAAGTTTTCCGTAATCCTTGTTAAATTTCAGCTGTATGTGTGCAAACGATTGAAGGCTTGGTCAATCTTCATCAAATTTTAGATACTACCCCCCCCCCCCCCCTAGTTGAGTGAAATTGATTGAATCCTTGTAAATTTACTTGAAGGTTGGATGCTATAGTGGGATCTAATTGGAAAGGAAAGTATCTATTGAATGAAATTGATCCTTGAGACTTGACAAGCTGACTTGACTTTTTGTTTGTTCCATTTAAATTTTGAAGTTCAGTTGAGATGAATCTCTGAATCTTTTTGAAGGGCTTCAAAATTTGGATCTTCAGTTTGTCTACAAGTTTGCCATGGTTTCTTCATAAAATGTGGCAGGAATAACAAAAGCTGCCAAAATTGCCTCTTTTCTCTGCAGTGTGAGAGCTAATTCATTGTATAAGTGTACCCATGTTTATTTCATGTTTCTTTTCATATTCACTGATGTTTTCTCTTTAAACAATGGATTCACTGAATAGTCTTATGTGGAGCTCATCATATCCAATTCCATGTAGTAAGTTAGATTTTTAGATTCAGTTTACCATTTAATTTTAGGACTTTTTCCTCTTTTTCCATCTTGGATGTTATGTTTTCTGTGGTGGTGACAGCTAAGCTCTGATTGTGCAAGACTTGGATTCTATGTTTTCTTTGTGGTCATTTTGCAGGTTTCCCACCCCAGTTTCTATCCTTATTAGTGCTGCAGTATTTGCTCTAGCTCATCTTACTCCTGGAGAGTTTCCTCAGCTATTTGTACTAGGTAATGCTTTTATTTATGTTCAATGATCTTAGACTTGGCTATCCTACCAATATGTTTGTCCCATCAAAATATAGTATATACATAAAATAAGATAAAATTTTTAAATGTAAATGTAGAAGTTGATGGGTTCTGCAGATGTGCCTTCACAATTCTAGTGTCATCTGTGTTGTAATGGAGGCTTTGCTTGTTGAAGAATCTTTTGATCTTCTATGAGCATTTTATCTCCTTGACCATGTCCTTTATTGTTATATTTCTATTGAACATGAGTGCACTTCTAGGTATCTAGTAGCAGTCCCAGTAACTGACAAGAGGAAGGGAAAGGGAAATGAGTAAGTAGCTTTAAAGATCAATTACTGCACTTCTAAGGGATTTATTTTCTGGAATTAAAGTCTTTAAATGGGAAAAAGGTGGCTGAAAAAGGTCATGGATTGAAGTAATGAGGGAGGACATGCAGATTAATGCTTAAACAGAATATATGGCCTTAAAGTAGAATATTGGAATAAGATTCATGTAGTAGACCCCAAATAGCTTCTCTGTGGATTTATTGGATTGGATTGAGTTCAGGATGTGAGATTGGAGATATATCATGCGTGGTGTGAGAAAAGATTGTTCTTATTTCTCTGTTTTCAGAAATATGAGGTTTGGCATGAAAGTTCAGTTTTGATTGTAATCTGTAAGGCCAAAGTAGAGATCTATTATGACTAGCAGTGGAAAAGAGGATTTCTTATATCAGGAGTATGATGTTTGTAAAATAAAAAAATAAAAAGAACTCAGTTTCCATTGCAGTCTATTGAAAAATCTTCAGTAGAAACATATTATGAGTAGTGGGTAAAACTGTAAAGGAGCTCTTCTATTACTGGTTTGGGCATACGGCTCAGTCCTGACAAGTCTGTTGGGAGACCAATGTTATGATATATAAAACTTCTTGTGAGTGTGCTCCGGTCAGAACATATCAGAGACCCCAAATAATCACGAGTGAAAGATCTATTGGACAGTTAAACTTTGATGGCTTAAGTGTTAACCAAAGCATTGACTAATCATCAACTAGTGAACTGACTTGTCAGTTCATGGCCCTAGCCTACAAACTGCATCACTAATTAGTCAGTCAACATTCACAATCCAATTGCCTAGGACAACTAAACATTGACTAGTCTAGGCCAACACTGATTAGGTCAACTAGCAAGTAGTTAACCTAATCAACCACAGATTTATTTTATGTTTTATTTGTTTGTGTTTATATAATTATTTAAAATAATATCATATATACTATTTATGTCTTTATTTTGTTATATATATTAAGCATTCATGATGGCATGTAGTCCAATTATGGTATATAAATTAGAAAAAAGATAAAATGAAGAAAAAAACAGTGAAGTAAGCCCTTTTAAATCAGTAGTTTTAATAATAAAAGATGTGCAACCTTTAATGGATGACATTACTTCTAAGTTCGGTAATCCAAGCTGGGCTATATGGCAAGAGCTTGGATTGCCAACATCATTAGTTTAGGTGGTGGAAATAGGCTAGGTCAAATAGGGAATCTCCCTACTTGACCCGACCATTCTGTTGTTTTTAGTGCCATATCCATTGTTAAATTATGAACTCTTAAATTGTTTCTTTATACTCCAATTCATGTACTTTTTGGTGTGCCCCCATCCCTTCCATACAGATGACAGTGGAGGATGCCCTGGCTAAGATATCAGGTTGATAGTGTTTGGTTTAGACACTTTGCTAGTAAGCTAGTGACTTCCATACAGATGATAAAAAGTGTAGGTAGGATGGAATCTCTTTGTACTTCCTCTAAGATGATATGATTGGGGGAATTGAAGGAAGGAAAAGTGGATAAATATTTATAGTTTAGTAGTGTACTGTGCCTTTTCTTTTGTAGTGGCCAATCTGAATTATATGACTGGAAAGCAGTACTCGAAAAAAAAAGAAGCATGAATTTCAGTTTCTGTTCTAATTGATTATGTTATGATTCTCATAGCAAGTAGCAACAAGGTTTTAAGTTTCCTGTTCTTAGGTTGTGAAAAAATTTTTGCCGGTAAAACTCTTTTTTGATTTTCTAAAAGAAGTTGACTTCGCCATCTACTTTTTGGGAAACCAACTAACATTCTGGTTTATACAGGGACTGCACTCGGATTCTCTTATGCTCAAACTCGCAACCTTTTAACCCCAATCACAATACATGCTTTCTGGAACTCAGGAGTTATCCTGGTGCTCACCTTTCTTCAGGTAAGACAATCACATCTTTTTCTGGATTCAAATCTGCTTGATGTGGGCCACAAGCATTGAGCACCAAACAATCAAACATCCACAGGTGTACATGTTTCCATACTTTGATACCGAAATCAAGTTGAACTAAGATCTTGTGGCTGAGTTTTTTTTTTTTTTTTCCTTTTTTTTGGACCCACGAAAGTTTGCATCTGCATATCCAGACCATTGATTTGATGGCCTCTCTTGTTGATCTCTAGTCGGAAGAGCCATTGGTTGTCTGATGCAACCAGTATTGTGTACTGTATATATTTGATAGACCAAAAGATGCCATATGATCATTTGGCTAGCATATAATCCAGTTATCACAACTTCTGGCCGTAATGTCTCTATACCTTTCGAACAATACGATTATCTGGATTGATGACCATGCATCGAACAATTCCTTGTCATCGGTGATGTCTAATACGTGGACTTCTTATTTGTCTGTTTGTTTTGTGCCTGCAGCTGCAAGGATATGATATCAGGGAGCTATTGCAAGCCTCCTGAAAGAGATTCAATCGATTTGGGGGGGTGATACGTTTCTCTCAACTCAATTTGTTCTTTTCATGTATAATAATTATCTTTCTCTATGGCAAAGTAAGTGTAGAATTTGTAATTTATTGCTGCGGTTGCATCAGTGGAAATATGAATGAGGAGGATATGGTTGGATACTAGGAAAACCAATGTTCAAAATTTTGTCACAATGAGGGCGTATCGGGTATATTGTATTGTATCGGTAGTATTATGATACGCTAAATAATGTGTATTTTGTTTTTTTTTTCGGTTGTTTCCAGGGGGTGTAAAACTTTGGGGAAAAAAAAAAAAAAACTGAAAAACAGGACGAGTGATGGAAACACCCGATAAGTAGTTTGAAGTTTGAACCACGAGGAAAACTTTGTAATAATCCTAAATATGCATCAAATAAATGCTCAAAACGTCAATTGGTTATGAACAAGGCAGTAGGGTATAAATACATAAGAAAACGTAATTTAATACTTTATGTAAAGTGAAATATTAGACCTGAGGCTGAATGGCTAATATAGAGGTTTATGTGAGCCGATCTATTCATAAGCTATTCGGGCTTGAGTCGCTAAATACTCAAATTTGACTCAAAGATGATTGAGCATTCGAGCTCGAGTTGATTCATGGTTTGCAGTAGCCGGTAGGGCTGTTCACAAGGTCCAACTCGACTAAATCGATCAATCCAGACCGACTCAATTCGAGTTGGCCGGGTTTTTATAAGCACCAGTCGGTTTTGGGTTGTACAAATTTATAAACTGATGGTTTGGGTCGGTTTTGGTTTTCTTGTGTGAAAATCGAAACCGATCCGAACTGAACCGACTTAGTTCCTAATTAATTAAGTTGTCTTTATCCTAATTCCTAATTACAACCTAACCTAGTCTTCTAGTTCCTACTTAATTAAGTTGTCTCTATTCTAGTTTCTATAGTCTTTTACACCAAATAGGCAACCAGTTAGGCAATTACAATTAGAATTAGGTATCATTTTTTACTTAGATTAGAATTTAGAAAGTTTCTTGAAATATACAAATTTTAGCCTTCTTTCTATAAAATAGTTTGACTTTCTATTTTTTTGATAACTTTTGTCTTCTATTCTAATTCTAACTTGATCCGCCCCCCTTAGCCCCTCAACTCAAGCACAATCTCTATTCTCTAATACAATTTGACTCTCAACTCAAGAATAAAAAATTTAAAATTTCAAGTTCTCAAGTCTCAACTTCAAGACATCATTTGAACTTCGCTCTCCCAACTCCCATCTTCTCAAAGTTCTCATTCTCTCAACTCAAGCTCAAGTCTCATTCTCAAAGTCTCAACT
>NW_010729075.1:4428384-4523822 GCF_000365185.1 Nelumbo nucifera
ATTCTGAAATATGTGAGATATATATTTCCAGAAAATATATATTCCAATATATTTGTATGTATATTTTTGTTTATATATATATATATATATATATATATTTCTAAAATACATATTTCAGTTTTAAATATATTTCCAGAAAATATCTTAAAAACTTTAGTTTTCAGTTTTTAGAATAGATATTTCCTTCTAGGTTTCTATGTTCTTTTTGTACAGGAGCAAAACCAAAATCGACCCAATCTGACTCAAACCGACCAGGTCGGTTTCGGTTTCCATCTCAGGTAACCCGACCAGGTCGGGTTGGTTGGGAAAACCCCAATAAACTGACCCAACCCGACCCGTGAACAGCCCTAATAGCCGTCTTAATAAAGTATTAATTTTAAATATATTTTTATTTACAATATAAATAAATAAAGGAATTTTTGCAAGATAAATGACCACATTTTTTGAATTGACATATTAGGTTAAGTTTGTAAAAGACCAAACCAGTGATTGGGAACGTTGACTGACTAATGGCCTTATCGATCTTCCGTGTTCCTTCTTTGAAAATTTTTGGGTTTTTGAGTTGCCTTTGATTTTGGACTTCAAAGTTCTCCCTAAAACAGGTCTATTGAGCCCATCGTTTTTTTTTTTTTTTTTTTTTGTATTTGGTGATACACACCACTAACATGTTTTTTTTTTTATCTCTGACGGGGATTGGGGATGGGCATGGGGGTTAATTTTAGAATCGGGGTTGAGGATGAGGAATATAATCACTGTCTTGAACCCGTCCTGTTGCCATTCCTACTAATAACCCCCTAGGGGTGCAAATGGATCAAATCATGATCCAATTTGATCTAATATCCGATCCTATTTGGTTGAATTTGGATAACTCTTGTTCGGATTCGGATCCCCCCTATCCGATCCAAGAAGATCTAATCCAATATATATTATATATTTATAAATATAAATATATATAATACATATAGATATGTTATATATTTATTTATTTATAAATATATTTTTTATATTATATTTTTATAAATTTGTTATGTTATTTATTTATTTATAAAAACATGTATATTTATGATGAAAATAATTAAAAAATACTTGTATTTTTGTTTATGTTTTATTTAAATTAGTATATTTTATTTTTCTTTTAATAATTTATTAATTTTTAAAGAAAACAAGTTGGATTGGATTAGATCCGAAGATCTGATTTACTGATAGGATTCAAATTTAAATCAAGTCCTATCAGATCCGGCATGAATAGTGTTGGATCAAATATACCCTGATTCAAATCGGTTCCGATCTGTTTGCATTCCTCCCCCCCCCCAAACTCGGTGGTTGCAGGAATTGAATCTCCATCTATACTGGAGCAGACCAACCAGCTAACATGCCAATTGAGCCACCCCTCAATTTGAGCCCATCGTATTAAATAATCTTTATTATATTTTTAATTTTTGGTAAATAAATTTTAATAATTTCAGTATTTTTTTAAATTAAATTAATTACCTAATTTCCCAAAAATAATTATCCATAGTTAATTGTTTTAAAAATTTGCATTAAATGTAGTGATAATATATTCATAATTAATAATAGTTCTCAAAAAAATATTTTACTGAATTTTATTTGTCATTATTTATTGATGATTAATATCTAATAGTGTACTTGCATTAATAATAAATAGTTTATTGACAATTACTAAATTACTAATTAATAATTCGATTTGTAATTACTGTAAATTAATAGTGACTGGTAATTATTTATTTTTTACTAATAATTTTCTGTTAATTTTAAATAATTATTTACTATTAATTATTAATTAAGAGTATCAATAATTTTTTGATAATTATTAATGAATAATTCGGTTATTTAGTGGTTTATTCAGTAATTTCCAATAATTTAGTAATTACTGTAAATTAATAATTATTGATAATTATTTATTGTTATTTGACTGATAATTTATTTTTAAATTTCAATAATTACTTACTGTAAATATTGAAAATTAATGGTAAATTTTGTGATGATTTACTATTAATTTAACAAAAAATATAAATATTGTCAATAAATTAGTATATAACAATAAATTAGTAATTACTTTAAATTTATTGTGATAAGTTGTTAAGTATCACAAAAAACTGTAAATGGATTACTGAAATATCAATAGTTAACTATTAATTAATTAGTAACGTATAAGTGATTTTCGGCTTGTTTATGGTTAATTATTAAGGGCCATTTACTAAAACACCCCCTATGGTTTCATGAATTTACTAAAACCTATCCTATAATTTGTGTGTTTTAGTAAAACATCCCCTATTGTTTGCAATCTATTTACTTAATTGCCTTCCATTAGATGAAAGTGGAAAATAACAGTTTTAACACTAACATCCATTCAAACCCTAATAAAACACAGACAACCACTATTTTTTCCTATTTGGTTAATTTTGTTTTCTATACAAAAAAGTGTTAGAGGTACTTTTGGAATAAACAACCATGGGTCCTTACCCTTGAACTTTTTCCACTCAATTAAGGGGTACTTCTAGAAAAAACAACTATGGGTCCATGCCCTTAAACATTTTTCACTTAGTTTAAGTGATCATATTACTATTTTCATATGGCAAAATAAATAGTTCTTAAGAAAGGTCGATTAAGTAAATAGATTGCAAATTATAAATGGTGTTTTAGTAAAATACAAATTATAGGGTAGGTTTAAATAAATATGTTAAATAGAGAGTGTTCCCAATTATTAATCAATTAATTCGGTTCAATCGGGTTATAGATATGGGTTGGATCCGAAAGTAGGGAAAACAGTAGCCAATTTCTCTAATTTTAGTGCACTAATAGGCTGGCAATGAGCATTTGGAGCACCGTATGGTTGCCAATAAATTGGCAGGTGCACTACAATAATGCAAAATTGTGACAATAGGAAATGTACTTGTTTTCTTCAAATAAACAAGCTTTCCTTTCCAAAGGTAGCATTTAATTGTTTGCCACTGTGTGGTTTGAAAAAAAAAATGTAGCAGAAGGTAGAAAACCTGTATGTGTGTAACTAGATTGGAGGATGAAAATTATAAAAATTAAATAAAATAAAAACTTCCAAATTATCCAAAAATGTCTAGATTTCAAGTTAAGGAGAGAAAAGTTACTAGTTACCAAGGAATTTTCCATTGTGTTATGACTATGGCGTGCAGAGTGCAGTGGATTAAAAAAAAAAAAGAAGTAATAAAACTTTGGTCTTTTTCAAAAATTCTGACTCAAGTGAACTGGATGGTAGATTTCTGAAAGTATCGGCATGCCGCGTGCACTTGAGCCTGGAGCTCATGTTTATATGGGAGCTTTTTTTTTCTGTTTTGGTAAATTGTCTAAAACTCATCATGAGTTTTCAGCATTTTTCTTAAATTCACTATAACTTTTCAAAATGTCTAAAACTCACCATGTCATTAACTTGACGTTAATCAGACTAACAGACGTTAATAAATTACTATTTTAACCTTCATAGAAAAATATAAAATATATACAAAATAAATTAACGGGTGTTAATATATTACCATTTTAATATTTAGACATGAAAAAAGGAAAAAGTTCAAAAAAATATTTTCAAATATAAAATACATAAAAACATAGAAATTACAAAAAATATAAAAATTATAGAAATTACAAATAAAATAAAAAATTATTTTCAAATTATAGAAACTGTAGAAATTGAAAAACAAAATCAGAAAATAAAAATTGTAGAAAAACACAGAATTTGTAAATAAATAACAAAAATACAGGAAAATTTATAGATTGTAGAAAATAGAAAAATGTAAAAAAAAAAAACAGAAATTATAAAAAAAACATTGAAAATTATTTAAAAAATGCAAAAAAACAAGAAAATTGAAAACTGAAAAAGACAATTTTTCCTCTAACTCACTATTCAAGGGTAATTTGATAATGAAAATTGTTATTTATTCTGACATAGACACCTCTATTAAGAAGCATTAACATTGCACCAATAGAATGTGAGATTTGGAAAATAAAAACTTACTGACATGGTGAGTTTTAGACATTTTAAAAAGTTGTGGTCAGTTTAAGAGAAATGTTGAAAACTCATGGAGTTTTAGACAATTTCCCCCTTTTTTTTAATGGGAGAAAATTTGATGTGGATCGGTCCCCCATTCATTGCATGCCACATCATCCAAATATTTAACCATGTGAAGGAATTAAACTTATTTATCAGGTTTTTGCTTTTTTCAATTTATCGAAAAGACTTGTTTCGTTTCCTCATTCAAAACCCTTTTATCTCTCCTGAACTGAAACCCTCACAGCCGGATTCCCCTCTTCCAAAATGTATATTAGCATCAGGAGGAAGAAGAATCTAATATCCCAAAATTCACTGTATTCCCTGCTTTGTTCTTTCCCTTGGAATCAGATCTCCAAATGCCCGATGCCTCTTAAGGGGATTCTTCCAAAATATAATCAAAACTCTGCAGTCAGATCATTTGTACTCTTTCCAGAAGGAGCTTATTTTGTCTTTGTGTTTTTTTTTTTTTTTTTTCTCTTGTTCCTGTTAGCTGTAGAGTCCTTGTTATGTTAGTGCCTGTCTCTGATGTATCTATCTTTCTGGTTTTATTGAAATTTCATCAGTTTTCACCAAAAAAAAAGAATGGAATATTGCACTAGACAAGCACATGTAGCTACTAGCTAGCAAGAGCATATCGCCATATCCACTCATGGTCAGAAATGCTACTGTATTAAAATAATTCCTAATAATTCCTTAGGCTCAGTTTGGAAGGAGTATAACAGTGCAAAACCTTGTATTTTGAACTATTTTGAGTGTATTTGCACTGTATATATTTGCATTTATACTCTTTTCAAACTGAGCCTTAGGCTCCTTCTGTTTGAGATGCAACTTATTTTGGCTTAGTACAAATGCATGGAAGCACAAACCAATCGAGTATAAATTATGATTCACTTTTGCTTCAATTTTACTTTACTCTGCCTTGAGTTTTATTTTGCATTCAATTCATTTGCCTTGAGTTTTATTTAGGCTCAATTTGGAAAGATACAAATACAAATATGTAGAGTGCAAAACTTTATATTTTCTATTACATTATATGTATTTTCACTGTACATATTTGCATTTGTACTCCTTTCAAACTGAGCATTCATATTTTTGCATCAGTGCAAATGATATTGCATTATAACAAATAAATTGGATCTTTTGAGCTTTCCTGATCCGGATCCAACCATTCCACAGTTGGACAACCACTCAAAAAGAGGACCATTTTGATGGTGTCACTGTCACAATTACTCATAACACGCATATATCAGCTTACTAATACTTTGTTGCATGGCTTTCAAACCGCTGATAATCTGAATGATCGGACCGTTCAGCTTGGGAATCGTTCATTCAACGATTCCATTAACCAAGGCCAAAAACGATTCCATTTTTTGTCTCTGGCCAAAAACCGTTGAACCAGTCAATAATCTATCAACCCAGGTGGTTGAACCGTCAATCCATTCAACGATTTTTGGCCTTTTTATTTTTAATTATTTTTAGAATGAATCATCCATTCAAACCGAACAGTTGAACCATCAACCTGAAAACCAGTGGTCAGAACGGTTCAATTTAGAGGTCGTTTTTTAAAACCATGCTTTATTGACATTTGATTTAATGAGTTATTTCAAGCGTAAGTGTGCACTTTTGTTGTTCAATTGAATTCTAAATCCCCACCTTGTTTTCGTATAATCAAGTGCTACCCGACACCAATTATTTACTGGCAAGAATAGCCCCCCCTCATGTGGCTTTGTTTGTGTATTATGTCTAAGAGTGCTTTTTTTGTTTTTTCAATTCCCTTGTGTGTTGGTGTGTGTTGTCTTTTGCTCTTTGTTTCTAGGGCTTAGTAAACTGGAGGAATCTTGAAGTTCACAATCTCAAGTAGATGGTGCTTATTATGATTGATTTTGCAATTGAAATAAGGCTGGCCCCATCTTATTCATGGATTTGTAACTTCTCATCAACTTCAGCCATAGAAAAAAGCCAAAAACCAAGTTGTATCGAAATACTAAAAACAAGTTTAAGCAAATTTGTTTCTAGGGTGCATGACTACTTGGAACTCTCTTCTGGCCTTACATGCTCCATAGAAAAAGGCATAATAGCTTATCATGTAAGTCATTTAGAGGAAAGTTGGATTATAAAAATCAGAAGATTTCAAATGAAGTTAGCTAGCATTCAGAAAGACTATTCTCAGCAACAGATAGATAGACCCAAGAGATGCTTGAGTGAATTGAAAGCATGATGCTTTAGGTGATAGACTACTTTGATTGCTGATTGGGGAAGTTAAGGGCTCTGAAAATATTGTTAAAATAGATAACAACTACAACTACGTACTTAGCCTCTATATTAGAAACATGAGCTGTTTGTGTGAGGTCAGTACTTATTCACATAGAGCTGGCCATCAATGAGGAAATTTTGGGTTGGCTAATGAAGTATAATAATTAATAAAATCACTGTGTACTTAGATGCTGATGCAGAACCCCTAGTAGGGTTATATGGCCCAACCTACCGGTTCAATACATGCATGGAGCTCCATGTCCAAGAGCTGGGATCATTTCATTAAATGCCCAAGTGTAAACCAACTTAACAATATGTCCACAGATCAAACGGTTAAAAGCATTTGGTTTGTGATGGATTTTGACCTATGGTTGGCCTACATTATCGTGACTCCCAAGCTGCCATGTGTATGGCATAGAATGGTTGTTCAGTAATCCGTGCTACATAAGTATTCCCAATTACAAGACATATCTTTAAGTTTGTGACCAAATGATTTAAAAATTGCATGGATTTTGTACATGAGAAAAAAGATGGGTTCATTTGAACGTATGCACAGAATTAAAAGCATGATGTAGTAAGTCAGAGGGGGGAATTTGGGGCTGCTTAAGATAATAATTAGAAAAATGTGACCAGCTAATTGTTGGGATTTAATTGAAGCTAAGTTGTATTTTGTTAATGACTTGAGGTGGACTTGCTACATCGGAGACATAATTATTTTTCCGGTGTTAATGTTCACATAGAAAGAGGTAGGAAACTTAGATTTTAAGAGTTTGACCCATTTTTTAACTTGGGTTGCACGCATGGGTTGCAAACCCTAGGTCAAGAAACAGACAAGAAGGGTTTCAAACGAGGGCTAAATTTGGAGTTCCAAGTGGCCTCTTTGACTCAAAGATCTTCCCTATTTATTAGTTAGTACTTGATTTGTTCTCCATCTAGCAGACATGGTTGGCAAACTTAAGTAATGGGAACTAGTTTAAATTAAATATGACTACAGTTTTTAAGAAGTGAGAAACCACCATTGCTAATTTCTTAAAATTAAGCTTATTTGGCTTTACCAAAACTGAGAAATCCCATACATTGGAGTATTTCCCAAAGCCTACCAAATAAATGGAATTTGACTTTTGCCTTTTCTTTTTATGACCAAAGTACCCTTTGATCTTTTAGCCCTTTGTGTCCCATGTCTGTCATGGTTCCACATGGCAAGCTCTAGGAAGAAGACCAACCTAGCTACCAGATTCTTTGTCTTTTTCATTTGCGCATTTTATGCAACACTTGAAAGCTAATAGGTGCATTTTAGTTTCAGTCTGAAGTGGATAATGTATGACCACGAAGATCCTACTAAAGCATTCAGATGGATGACCAGCATGCCCTAACTTCACATAACCGTTGAAAGGGTCTCCCTAAAAGGGCCAAAATAAAGGAAAAGCAAGGTGCAACTTGAAATGACAGAAGGTGCAGTTTACAACAACACTAGATGCAACATAATAGCAATTTTTTTTGGGTCCATCTGTGAAAATTAAAAAAAAAAAAAAAAATCTTGTTGGGTATCTAGAAAAAGATCTAGAAAAAAAATTAAACTCTGATCTTGTTGGGCATCGATCTAGTTGGGGTGTGCATTAATGATTGGATTGGTTCTTGAAACATCAGACACATTTACAAAATTAAGGCCTAAGGGAGCTTCATCACTGTCTTCAAAATCGGATCAGATTGGATGGTCGGACCGGAAAAACCGGGAACCGGTCACCTAATCAGTTCTGTTTTCCTCCAAAATCGTTGATTTTGGTCAGCAAACCGTTAAATCAGCCGGTTACTCTTTCGAACGGTCTTGACCGTTTTTCAATTATTTAAAGTTTTTTATTTTTTTGTCAGAACGGGCTGGCCGTTCGGGTCAAACGATCGGACCGTTTGAACTGATAACCGGACCCCTGACCGGTTCGTTTTTAAAAACCATGAGCTCCATATATACCGTATAGGCCTTGTTTCGTGTCCCCAGAAGGTAAGATGCTCCCATTTACAAAACACTTTTAAATTTTCTACTCTATAGTATTTAATATATATATATATATATATATATATATGCTCATGGTGATGATTTTCCACTCCAAGCTAGAATCAATTTCATTGGATGACTTAATCAACCACATGAAGATGGGATCGCTTTTTCCAGCAAGATTGGATCATCTTATTTGAACTTTAAAAGCCAAGACACTACCCTCGATTAAATTTGCTTGATAATCCCACCAAGCTGGTCTTTTGTCAGCTACTGAAAAACAAAAATAAACAGGTCTTTTGTCTAACAGATCTCCTATATATGTAAGGATTATTTATACAGTTGAGATAGCAGAAAATATATTGTAGTATTAATTAGACCCAGATTCACTAAATTAAGTTAACCCTCAAAGGCCAAATTTATCCTCTCCCAACAACTAGGTACTATATATTTTTCTAGCACAGTAGACCTTATAAATTAAATGTCAATTAATGTAATAAGCTGTAGCTGATATGGGAGGTTGGCCCACAACGGGAGGCTGTGAACCACGTCTAAGGGTGAGATGGTTGTTTAATTACTAAGTCCTCTTCTCTTGTATGGGTGAGTGGACAGTGGTGCTGCTGTTATGGTTAATTATGATCAGACGCTTTGAGGGACCTGCATTAAGATGCAACTGTTGCACTCTGACATGTCAGGGGCAGATATGTGATGGGCAGGCAGAATGTGGAATATAAGGTGTGAGAGAAATATAATATATAGAATTGGGATTTTTTGGATCCTGAAGAGAAAATAACAAGTTTATAGAAAGTAGATTAATGGGCTTTCAGTGGAATTTGCAGGCCTTGAGAGAATCTTTTGGGATTGAATATACATTTGAACTTTAGTATCGGAAGTTGTTTCAGCCCACATTTGCTCAAAGGATAACTGAAGTAGAGATTATAAATAAAATATTACATAGAAGTCTGCTTTGTCATGGTCTGTAGAGAGAGATATCAAAATTTCATGAGATGGGCATGAGACTTTCGGTTCGAAAATCCCCAAAAACTGCTGATTTTGTAGTCTCTTGAGATCCCTCACGTTGGTTTTTAAACACCCCACGTACGGGTTCAAGAAGGGAATCATGAAGTAAGAGTTTCTCCATTGAAAACGCACGATCCCCTTGACTTGGGTTTCTTGGTAGCTGTTCACAAGTGAGAGCTTGGCTCTTAAAGCCTCTTTGTAAGCCACCGCGATCCTCGAAAAACACACGAACTCCATTACAGTCACCCTGAAAGGGCGGCCGAAGCTTCGGAAGCAGATCCCTCCTCAGGAAGCATATAATGGCTTTGAACCAAGTGAGTTGGGCTGTGAACTCAACTGGGTCCGTCTCATAAGTTCATCATATAGATTTGCTTTCACAGTCGACCCATCTGCTGTTCGACTGATTTCTAGCTAAGATTTGCCGGGAGTTTCGCTTATAATCTCTAGAAACTTCTAGCTAGCTTAGTAAAAGAAAGGCAGATTAAAGTGACGATAATACATGCATCTAGCCCTTTTCAGATTGATAAAACAAAGTATATATCCGAGTTTTATCTTGCATTTGTTCTTTTCTTTTCATCTGTGACTGTCCTGGTTTAATTCTCAGAAGAGTTTCACAGTTAGAAGTTACTAGGGGAGACGAGAGAGAGAGATGGATGAGAAGAATGACATGGAAAAGGTGGATGAAGTGATGCTGCCTGGGTTCAGATTTCATCCAACCGATGAAGAGCTCGTCGGGTTCTACTTGAGGAGGAAGATTCATCAACGACCTCTCTCCATTGAGCTCATTAAGCAGCTAGATATCTATAAATACGATCCCTGGGATCTTCCTAGTAAGATAATCCAAAACCATGCATGCCTCACTACTTTTTCATGAGTACTTAATTAATTAGTTGGGTGCAGTGGAAAGTGGGAACTAGCTAGCTAGTTTTAAACTTTGCTTTCTGCCCATCTCTCCTCTCTTTGGATCGATACTACTGGTTTTAGGGTTGTCTTAGTTTCTGTTCATGATAAGCCTAACTAACTAGCTTCTTGTTTAATTAGCTGTGTAAAGCACCACAAGTTGCACTATGATCGATCTCTCCCACTTAGCGCTATCTAGATCTGTGCTTTTGTAGGGTTTTAGTTTGTTCCATAGTATATATTTCTATTTCCGTAATGCACGGTTATGTATGTCTTCAACTTTGTGAGTAACATTTTATTGTTTGTTATTCTCATTTTTGCAAGAAGAGTTGGCAACCACGGGAGAAAAAGAATGGTATTTCTACTGTCCAAGGGATCGTAAGTACAGGAACAGTGCAAGGCCTAACCGAGTGACAGGTGCTGGGTTTTGGAAAGCAACCGGAACCGATCGCCCCATTTATTCCTCAGAAGGAACCAAGTGCATTGGTCTGAAGAAATCCCTTGTGTTCTACAAGGGAAGAGCTGCCAAAGGGATCAAAACTGACTGGATGATGCATGAGTTTCGGCTTCCATCTCTCTCCGACTCGGCCTCATCCAAGAGGCCTATGGATAAGGATCTTCCTGCCAATGTAAGCTTAGCTTAATTTGTATAATCTTCTAATAGCTACCGCTGCTTTGATATTTCTCTAACTCATTTTACTTATTGGATGATATATGGATATGTTTAGATTAATTATACTGATTAGTTTTTCTCTTCTCCGGAGTGTAGGATTCATGGGCAATTTGCAGGATCTTCAAGAAAGCCAACTCCATGGCCCAGAGAGCTCTCTCTCACTCTTGGGTCTCTCCATTACCTGAACCCACCGGATCTGACATACTCAGTAGTCAAGGTGCACACTGCACTCAGTTCAGTCCAGAGAATATATCTTGCACAACCGAAGCTGGATCTGGCCTTCAGTTTGGTTGTAATAATGACCTGCAGCAATGCTCAACTACCTGCAGTTTCCCAACTTTAGATGCTCCCTCGTATAGATCCAGTAACCACCCTTTTTGTAAAACATCCTTACCTCCCATTTCAAATGGACAGCTTCCTGCAGGCTTCATGTTCTCACCAGTTGAGTTGGCAGGAGCTGGCAAGAGTACAGTTGATGTTGCTTCCATGCTTTTAAATCTATCACCTGCAATAATGGGGGATGCCGCCGGTAAAGTCTCAGAGCATATAGATTTCGGTGGAGCACAACAGCAGTGCGAGGGCTTCTCAATCACCTTACCACAGGAAGAGATGCAAGGGAACATGGGTGCAGTAGGTGTAGAAGAGACATGCTTATTGAGGAAGAACTCATCGTCAAATATCTCCCAGGTTAATAATAATAACAGCAACAACCAGTGGGGAACTGTCCGAAGCGTTGGGTTTCCCTTCAGTTTGCCTTCAAACATGTCTGAAGCATGGAAGCTCAATTTTCCATATTGGGATTCTCCTCCCTGTCCTAGTGAGATGTCCACTGCTAGTTATTCCATAAACAAGTGTTACACTTGATCATCATTCAACAAACTGTCACGCATACATGACTAAAAAGTCTAAAAATACCTACCTATGTTCCAGTTTTGAATGAGCAGTTTGAAGTTCATCTGAGAGAATATTTTCTGTTTACTATTGCTGTACAGTCTTTCTTTATTAATCCAAGTAGACAGATTGGCTATATTTGATCTAGATCTTCTTTTAGGTCTTTTAATTTTAAGGTTGTGGGGCTTAATAATATAGACCAAGTATGGAAATTAAATTGAAACTTATCATTTTCTCCCAGAGGTTCCAAACACTCCATTAGTTGACAAAAAAAAAAGGATCGTAATACAAATTAAACCACACATTTTATTTACTGCACTCGGTGCTTTTTCAAACAGTGAGTTACATTCAGGGGGATTGGGATGTGCTGTTTTCAAAATATCGTAACATATCGGTACATATTATATGATACGTATTGATACATACATGATGTAGCACATAGCGATACGCATCGACTTTTGAATTCATTAAA
Source organism: Nelumbo nucifera (assembly GCF_000365185.1). Next base: position 4,440,626 of record NW_010729075.1, read on the forward strand.
CCACTAAATATTGAGATATAGGTAGGAAGAAAGAATATTGAGATTTGAGGACATTATTTAATGGTTAATGCTTATTCTAGAGATAGCCTGGTTCAAATCTTGAAGCATGAATCAGGGTGCACACGTGAGACCCATTGACATCTGTCCAGGTGATCACCAAATCAGGTTTCTCGATTTGATGATCAAACACCGGTTGATCATCAATTCTACCAAATTCGAGGTACATGTACATGTATGATGCAGAGCCAAATTTGAGAAAATGCAATTTTCGAAAACCTTTATATATTAATTTCTATATGAGATTATATTTTTCATGTTTGTGGGGTTGTTTAAGTTAGGTTTTCTATGACACTGGTAATTGTGTAATTTCTATTTTTCTTAGTTGTTTTCGTAAGAGATTACAATAGTATAATATAAAGATAATATATGTTATTTGCATAAATCCCATGTATTTGCATATGTAGCCGTGCATATATACACGTGTTTTTGAACTACATGACCTTTTTGGTGAACTACATTAATTGATGAAGTGGCAAATCTTGCTTTTTCAAAAATAGAAAAAAAAAAAAAAGTGATAAAACCTAGAAGTCTTTTTTCTGAAAGTTAGGGTATTTTGGCCACTAGCTTATATATTTTGCCAATAATATTGAATGTAACATTAAAATAAATAAATAAATAACCAATATTATAAATATAAAGGTCATTTAATAGAGCACCCCTATAATTTGATAGATTTACTTAAACTTATCCTTTAGTTTTCATTTTACTGAAACACTCCTTATAGCTTGCAACCTATTTACTTAATTGACTTTTCACTAAGAAATGTTTGTTTTGCTATCTCAAGATCATCTAAACTAAGTGGAAAATGTTCTGAGGAAATGGGCCAATGATTGTTTAGTTCAAAATTACCCCTAACATAACAAATTTGACCAAATAGAGCCAAATAGAGTGGTTGTCCATATCTTATGAGGGATAAAAATGGTATCTTCTTTTTATTTTCTTTTTATTAAATTTATTCAAATGGACAGCAAGGTCAAAACTGTTATTCTCCACTGCCATCTAATGAAATGTCAATTAAGTAAATCAATTGCAAATTATATGGGGTGTTTTAGTAAAATACAATGTTTTAGTAAATTACCCTAAATGTAAAAACAGGACTAAGAATTTTGTTTCAGCTCTTACATCAGAAATGACTAAAATGTCTATAACTTAAAAATTAAAACCATGGAAGGTAATGATGGAAGATTGGAAAGTAATTGGACGCTTAAGCTTAGACTATGTTTGGAGTGAAGGAAAAGGTAGGAAAGAGTCTAGATCTCCTGCCCACGAGAATTCTGCCCACATTTATTGCAGCCACACATGGAGAACATCTTATCCTCTGCATAGTATTATGCAGGGGGAGATGTTCCCAATTCATGAGGGGTAGTGTATTGTGGATAGTAGACCTGTTCATGGGTCGGGTAGCCCGATGGCCCGGTCTGACCTGGCCCGGCCCGGCTTGCACCCCGGTCGGGCTTGGTCATGTAATTAGGCTCGCGGGCCTAACCTCAGACCTAACACAGTAAGCCTGACTGTATTTCGGGTCGGGCTCGGGATTTGTCAAAAAAGCCCGACCCGGCCCGGCTCGACTGAACATTATATATTTATAAAATATATAATATGTATTTTATATATTATATAAAATATATAAATAATATAATATTTATAATTTAATATATACACTTTTTTATTCTTTTCTTTATAATCTCTCTCTCTCTCTCTCTCTCTCTCTATATATATATATATATATTAGCCGCTTCAACAATGGTAACAATATGGGCTAAATTTTGGGCTCGGGCCCAAACCCGGTCTTCGGGCTTTTTATGAGGGTCGGGCTTGGGCCCAAGTTGTAGGCCCGATGGTCGGGCTGGGCTCAGGCTCAGGCTCGGGCCTTAGAAAAATCTGTTAATACAGAGTGAAAACCTGGCCTAGCCTGGCCCATGAACAGGTCTAGTGGGTAGGAGATCCAGAATCGGTAGGAAAACCTATAAAGGTTTCCCTGCCTTTCCCTTCAACCAAACACAACATTAAGAACCAGTTTGAATGTTTGATTAATATTAATATATTATTTCTCTTATAGCATATCTTATGGGTACCCAATTGTTGGATTCGAATCACATGATTTCAAAGAAATCGATCGTCTTTTTCGTAACTCAGATCCATGTGAGAATTAGTTATATATTACATTTAAGGCAGAAGGACATCAAGTCAAGATGGCCGAGTTGGTCTAAGGCGCCAGTTTCAGGTACTGGTCCGAAAGGGCATGGGTTCGAATCCCATTCTTGACAGAATGGAATCCATCCTTTTCTTTTACTCGATTTGTAAGTGGATGAGCTCTCTGTTATTATGAAACAATTGCGTCCGACATAACAACCCACAGCAAATGGAAGAATTCCTCTTTGAGAAACACTCACATGATAAACTGGTTGAACATTTGGAAAATGATAGAGAAGGCTGTTCAGTGAGGCGTGAGCTATTAGACTTTGATTACTAAAGAAAAAAAAAATAACAAATTTAAAAAGAGATCTGTTACTAGGATCTCCTTCTGGCTTCTGCTGCATTAGGTGATGAAGAGCATCTGTAAACTCTATTAATAATGAAGCAATTAAGAAGGTTAAAAGTGTGGTTGTGAAGGATATTCTGAGATAGCTTACTTGTAATTTTGTTCATTTTCGTTTGTACTTTAATTTTAGTAGTTCACCTGAAAGCCCAAATCCTGGTATTAAACAGTCAAATGAACCTATCCCCTTCTCTGGTCCAACGTAACCCAATAATTTCTTTTCTTTGTAAATCAACCCGATGGATTCAAACTGGGGTTTATGCTAATCAGTTTCTCTGATCCAACTTTGAGTTAGGCAAGTTTGATTAAAAGAAAAATGAGAGCATAGCAATCTTAAAGCAAAAGCAAACGCTTTGGCAATTGAAGACCGAAAACACTCAGATAGTTTTCATGCAATATACGTAGGTGTTTGGCATCCGGGCTGGGAATACATTGTATATGTCCGAGTTGTGGTGCTTATTTTTTGTTTGAAAAAACGATGCCACTAGGTAGGACGTTTTCCCAAAAAAAAACAGCACTGTCTATCAGTGCTTCATATCCATTTTCAGCACTGATACTCATTATCTAATGCTTCTATTGTATATGTCATCTTACATCCAACGGTGTAGGAAAATCTCATGTTCATCATACGATTTTAATGGTATATTAGTATATTCCAAAAAAAAAAGAAAATCAGAAAATTATGACAAAAATGACAAAAAAATTAAAAAAATACAAATAATTAACTCATAAAATTTCCAAATATATGCATAAAACTAAAATAATGCATAAATAGTAACTTGCATAAATTAATAAAATTGTAATAAAACTGGAACATCTTTTTGTGCCTGACAAATTAAACTATTCCAAACCACTGGCCCATTGTATTGAGCAAACTGTAGGTCAGTAGCCTCAACATTCAACTATTCGTTCTTTGGCACCCAGAATCCCAGAGGTTTATTCCATTAATCATCAGGGGGGGAAGGTGGTACAAGGTCTCCATCTAAAAATATCTGCTGAGACATTGAAATTTGAAAGGGACTGAGGGAGAAGGAACCCAGGAGGGCTTTATTATCAGTCAAGTAAAAACACAAGGTCCAATATATAGCATAACAGAAACTCAGGTGCCGATTAAGTAAAAAAACTCAGGTGAATATCCTCGACATGATAGATGGTTATTGTCAATGGATTAACTACCAGAACAGAAACAACTACTAATAGATCCGATGATTCATAAGAAAAAAAATATAACGACACACAAATATTAAGTTTTAAAGATTCATAAAATAAATTGAATACAAATGATCTGTAGCGGTTTCGAAGAAAAGACAAATGGTCTGAAAACACCAGCCTGACCTCCGGTGGCTGAAAACGAACAAATCTGGCCTCCAGCGGCTTAAAACGAAGAAGTCAAGCCTCTGGCGATGAGATCAATGTCTGTTTCCAACTAAGAGAGTAATAGCGGTGGGAAGAGAATAACCCATGTTAGGGTTTGTTTAATAGGGGAGAAACAATTTTTATGATTAATTGCAATGCACCATATCAATTCAAGTTTACACCATGTCCGTGACAGTAACGGGCTATAATTTTGAAAAACGTTATATTAAAATGGAACCAAACAGTCATCCGTTGTTTTCATCAGCACCGCTTTATAGCGCCATTTTCTCATCATGCCAAACACAACCACCTAAATGGTGGACTCAACTCTCAAGAGTGTATTAGCTAATGCCGCGAGTTGAGCCCAATCTCAAATATACAAGTTATAATCCAGCATAGATTGGTATAGTTTAGGCTGAGAACGGCTTAAGTTACAAGCTGGGGTAGCGGGAAGCCCTAGTTGGTGGTCTGTGCAATGGGTTTTGAAACTCTTCTCTTGTTAGGCAAATGGCTACGCAATGGTGGTAGGGCCGGCCACAAGCGGGCAGCGCTCTCACAAATCTCTGTCACAACCAGCCAAAGCTGGTATGTGAGTCCGGCTTCCATCAGGGCAAAGCCCATTGGAATAAAGGGGGGTCTTTTTTTGGATTTTAAGAGGGGGAAAGTTGGTCAATGGGATTTTGATTCCCATTGATCAAGAATTATTTATTCTTTTTTCAGATTTATGTGGGGGTCAGGAAAAGTTTATTTTCTTAGGTATTCATCTCCTGAGGGTAAATAATTTTTCAAGGGAGAAAGTTGTCAGCACTTGAATGAGACAAGAATGTCGTTTTTAATAATGGAGTTTTATGACTAAAATGGTCATTGCTTTATTTATCTGAGAAATAAAAGAACATGAATAAATGCACTTATTCGAATAAGCGTTTCCTAAGAGAAACTTACCTAAATAATTACATTTAACCGGATAAATAATTTACCAAAAAGTAAACAGTGCTACATAAGCCTGGGGTACATCCCCACAAATCACAAAAACAAATAAAATTTAAATCCCAAGGGAGAGAATAAAAGTCAAGGGAAACAAAACCATCTGCGCCTGTGCGCCATATTAGCAATCTAATCTACCGCCTGATTGGCTTCCCAAAACACATGCCTGTAGTTTACTCCACTGATCAGCTTCTCCTTCAAATGCAAGCAATCCGACACAATGCTCTTTAGATTTCAAGGCGGGGTAGTCTGGCCTTTGAGATATGATATGAGAAGCTTTGAATCCCCTTCGATAGTGATAAATTGCACACCAAGTTGTGAGCTTCCCATGCCGCCCAAGCTTCAGCTGCATTAATAGAAGAGGTGCCTAGAAAATATCCTTTGTAATCCAAAGATCTTTCCTAAATGCTATCTTGCAATAGTCACCATGGAACAATTTTCATTATTAGAGCAAGAAGCATCAAAATTAATCTTTATAGACCCAAGATTAGGGGAGCCATGATATGTATTTCCACTTTCTTTGTTAAAAAGTTCTAGGGTTTTCAACAAGGTCCCTGAATTCCATGAAGGCTTTAGAAACTCTTTCTTTTCTTTTTTTTTGTGAAAATCTTTAGAAACTCTTTCAACAATTATATGAGGGGGGTCTCCACATTATACAAAAAAAAAAAAAAAAAAAAAAACAAATTTGATTCATACGCTTCCAAATATGCCAACACATTTCTCTTCTAAGATGTTTCTTTCCTCTAGGTCTTTCTTATGAATGGCCATTCTAAAAGGTCAGCATTAAGATCATTTGCATTCGAGAGATTCAAGTTCATCACATTCCAAATTTGGGCAGAGGAATTACAATTAAAAATGTGATTAAGGTTCTCCTCTTCACCACATCTACTACAAGTCCACAAGACCTCTCAATATTTATACCCCTCCTTAGAAGGTCCTTTAAGGGGAGCTTATTGCTTAGAAGGAGAAAAAGGAAGGCTTTAAATTTCGGAGGACACTTTAAGCCCCACACGAAACCCTTCCGATTCACTAAATTACGCCTAGAAGTAGAGTTACCACACTTTCTTATTGGTTGATTTCAAGGTGTATTTACCTTTTGGGTTCAGGCTCCAAATTATATGATTTCTCTTGGCCAAATGGGATGAAAATGGATTTTATTTTATTCCAAATGTTCATCGAAACTAGACTTCGAATTTTGTTCTCTCTCCAAACTCCTCTTTCTTGGTCAATGAAGTCGCTCACAAGAGCATTTTCTTCATCACATTGGATTGGATTTAAGCTCTCTGGCAAGAGTTCATCACCAACCCATTTATCAATCCAAAACTTCATAGAATTACCATTACCAATTTCCCATCTTAATCCACTCTAGAATTAATAATAGGGACTCCGAAGTAAATGTTTGTATCAGCATGGATTGGAATTCTCATAATCCGAGCTAGGATTTTCTAGAATCTACTAGAAATATTCTTTAAAAACTGAATAGTTGACTTATTTAAGTTCGATTACTAACCTTAAGCTCTTGCAAACTCAATTAAAATCTCTTTAATGCTCAATCCAATAGAGATCGTAGGCTGAGAAAAATAAAGCAATCGTCTGCAAATTGCAGATGATGAATTTTCGAGCTCTTTTGCATCTTTGCACCCAATCGGGTTTCCAAGAATTATCATTTCAGTAACCCAGAAAATCAATATACACATCGATACTATGAACCATGAGAATAAACACAATCAACTATTAAAAATATTCTTTACAACGCAATTTTTTTTCTAGGGCTGTAATCATACACCGCTACATAAAAATGATAAATGTTTGGAATCGTAGTTTAGACGTGAGGCCAACTGGCCTAAGCTTGTATTAGCATTATTTGGAAAGGATAGGATGAGAAAGTGTCATTATTTCATAATTATGTTTGAACAAATGATCAATACAGCGCCACCAAAACCAATGGCAACAGATGACGAGAGAACTTTGGTCCAAGGAAAGTAGCCACATCATGGCATAGTCTACACTCTACAGACCCGAAGTACGAGATTAAGAACCTGGAGATGGAGGATAATAGAGCATTAACTCATGACGACGACATTTTCAAAAAAAAGTTAAAAAACAACTTAATTGTCATTATTCAAACATTAAGAAAAGAACTAAACTATAAGTCTATCACGTTTGTAGGGTAATTCATTCTTTTTGGTAATAAAGAGATATATATTAAGAGATCAAACAGCAAGAAACGAAACTAAATTACTATTCTAACATTATAAGAGTTGATCTTGTTCTTCTCGATATCCAAAAAAATAATACTCAAAATACAAAACTAGTGAACAGATTCGCTATCGAAATGGTACCAGTAATCACAGTTGTCCAAACTCTGAAAACTAATAAGCAAAACCACATTAATAACAAAATCATAAAAACCCTTCAATTCCCGGTTCAGCTCTTCATGGCTTGCTTTTCTTTCGCCTTTTGGATCTTCAACACCTTCTTCACAATCTTTTGTTCTTCCACTAAGAAGGCTCGAATTATTCTGTGAAAAATAGAATTTTCAAATACTAGTATCAAAAGAAAAATAAAAATTAAATGGGATTCCAATGTTGAAGATAAATATGGAATGATATGAACACACCTCTCCCGTACGGCACTTCCAGACAGTACCCCACCATAAGCACGATTCACTGTCCTCCTGTTCCTGGATAATCTAGACCTCTTGTATTCAGCAGGTCTCAAGTGAGGAATCTGAGGCAAGGAGTTTACATATCAGAATAGAGGTCGCATGAACAGAGATATTGAGATCGGGTAATGAAAGAGCGTCTTTTTGGAGAACAATGAAACATAAAAAATAACAGATCATAGTTTTGAGTTTTTGTTCCTATTAAAAAGTAAAATGAGACTAAAGAACCAAAAACCAATTGGAAGCCCAAAATGTGAAATGAACGAAACCTTAAATAATAATGATCTTGGCTTTATGCCCATAATGTCCATGACATTTGAATATGGGTGCACAAGCAGATAAACTTGATTGTCTTTGTAAAATATTCAGTATTAAGCCAGCAGACAATGTAAAACATGGACGCAAGTTTCTCTTGCTTATAGCCTAATAGTAGTCATCATCACCATATTTATGTTACCAACATAATACCATATAAATACAAGGGTTGCTTATATAAATATAGCAAGTACTATGTAAGTGAATTCATTCCAAAGCATCAATGCAGATAAGGATTTGTAAATATTTGGTGAAAATTATGAAAGCTGAATAGTTGAGAAATAGTTATGAACAATATCATGTAAATATTCTCAACTTGTCATCATGAAGAGGAAGCACGGTCCAAGTTTAAAGCCTGATGGTGAAATGCAAACAGTATGGATAACGAAAGGCAGATCACAAACTGAAGTGAATCATGTCCTTCCACAAGCACTTGTTAAGGCAGCACCATCACCTAGCTATGTAATAAATGACGAGATCCCATGTACATCATATTTCAAGAGAATGGTTTTGCTTATCAGAAAAGAGGACAAAGAGAACTAACAATGTAAAACACAGATTTCCAAAAAAGCATAAGAAGATACCATGTACATCATATTACAATAGAATGGTTTTACTTATCATAAAGTAGGAAACTTTCCAGAGAAAGGGCAAAGAGAATGGTTTTGCTTATCAATTAACTATAGAACTAACAATGTAAACCACAGATTTCGAAAAATGCATAAGATCATGTCATAGGGAAACAAATTGCCATTTAAAAATTAAATTTTCTAAGCATAAGCAAAGACTAATGATAATTAGAAAATGATCATATGAGAGTCAATAGAAAAGAATGATCAAAGAATATGAGAAATGCATCACATTCATCACAAATAATACAAGTCTTGCTAGTTCAACTGAGTACACTAATTAATTTAATCCTACTGAATGCAACTATGCTAGTTCAACTTATAACGATCACAAATGAAGAATTCTGTGAAGATGGACTCGGAGGTAAAAAAGAAGTTGTTTTATGGTAGGAATTTTGTAGAAAAAAAAACAAGTAGTAAATCATTTAAATACCATTATCCATAAGAAGCAATTGGGGGAACTAGATAGAACAGATTCCATCAATGAACTAAACAGTACCCAACAATTAAGTGACTCTGAAAAGGAATCTGATCTTTGAACCGAGATTAGCATGGGTTAATAGAAAATGACACAAGAAATAAAACCCTAAACTCTAATATCCATCAAAACGTTGGTGGTTAAGGGGTAACTTGATACCTAAGTAAATGGAAAACAACGGATTAAGACACGAAGACGTACCCCTTGGATTCTCTTTCCGGTAACAGGACACTTAGGCCCACTGGCTCTCTTCTTGGTGTTCTGGAAAACGAGCTTCCCACCTGAATTCCAACACAATCAGAGTAAATTAATACACCTCAAAACAAAAATCAAAGAAGAATATCAAAATTCCTTCAAAGGCAACTGATACATTTAGAGATAGCGAAAACAATAAACGCCCACGGAGATCCGTAATCAGAAATCTTTAAACGAATAAAAGAATGTAATGTAAACATAAAAGATCGATAAAAGGAATAGCATAAGCAACCAACCAACCAATGTAAGTGCACTACTTGGAGACCAACGTATACTACGAAAAAGAATGAAGCACAAAAATGGTATGGATAACACAATAAACCGCCAATGGTACCATGAATAGAAGTATAGTCAGATTTCAGCAGAACTATGTGATGAACAGCAAGCAGGTTTTGCGAACTAGGGCTTATAGATAGGATAGAACCACTGGAGCAAATTAGGATTTTTGCATCTTGTTAGAAAGTCTGAGAATCGATTGATACCTGGGGTTTTGACGACCCGTGTTTGGTTGGATTTGGTGGCATAACTATGCCGCTTCCGGTACGTAAGACGCTGAACCATTTTCGAGCTCGAGCCTTAGTATCTCTCGCTTCCTTATGTGAGAGATGAGAATGATTGAAACAGAGGTTATATTTCATCAAAACAAAACCATTAAAAAGGCTTCTTAGTTTTCGAAGCCCTAGATCTGACGGCTGTAACAATTCGTTTTAACGTTCAGGATTAGATACATGTAGGGAAATAAAATTACAATTTCCCCCCTATATCTCAGCTTCCGGATCTCTGCTCACACAAACTCTGCCCACGTTTTATCGCAGTCACACATGGAGAAGTGTGTTGTGAATAGACGTAGGCAGAGTTTTTGTGTGTTAGGAGATCCGGGCTCAGTCAAGTTGACAGTGCCATGGTCATGGGTTGCAGTGTAAACGGAACCGGGTCCAAGTCATAGCAAATGTGGGTCGGAGTAGTGTGTTGTGAATAGACGTAGGCAGAGTTTTTGTGTGTTAGGAGATCCGGGCTCAGTCAAGTTGACAGTCCATGGTCATGGGTTGCAGTGTAAACGGAACCGGGTCTAAGTCATAGCAAATGTGGGTCGGACATGAGGACCCTTTTTTCTCTACAACTAAATTAGTAACGCCTTTTTTACAAGTTCGGATCTAGTCCAGTCGGAATTTGCTCGTCACATGTAGTTATGTGAAGGGGTCCGGTCTCGGCAGATTTGAAACCAACCCGACAAAAAATATTAAAGAACCTGAATGCAACGAAAACTTTATAGGGGTTTGTAATTTTAGACCTAAAATTAAACGGATTAGTTAGAACCAATAATAATTGGGACAATAGATCAATAATCGAAAATCGATCTATCATTACCAGATCTTGGAACTAGAACCAGCCCAAACAGTTTAGGTCCATCAAGTCCTAGTCACAGAGCGTGCCAATAGGGGTGTCAGTTGGATTGGGTTTGGTCCAATCCGATCTAGTCAAATTTGAGTTCATTATAAAGGACTAAGTTCAATCCAATCCAATGAATGTTTTGGACCAATTTGGACCGAGTTAATTCAATGTCTAGATCGTCCAATCTGTTTAATTTCGTTTTGATTTAGATTGGTTTCAACCTAAACCCGGTTCATTGATACATATATTTTTATCTTATATCAATGGACTAGATATTGGCTTAATCCAACCCAATCCAATATAAATTTGTTATAGACGAATCAGGACCAATCCAATCTAATAAATATTTTGGACCACATTGGTCCAATCCAATATGTCTTGTTGGTCCGTTCAATCCATCCAAATTGATTTTGGACTATATGGGGTCCAATCCAAAACCGATTCATTGACACCCTTAGTGCCACCACACACCAACCTCATAGCCCTTTTCAGTCTTGCATTGAAAACATCTCTATACTTAGGGTGAAAATGGATCGGATCAAAGTCCGACCCTATTTCGTCGTATTTTGATATCCCCTATTCGAATATTTGGATCGGGAAAAAAATATTTGAATCGGGCAAAAAAATCAAATCACCCCTATCCAATCCGACATATATGTTACTTTATTTATTTATTTATATAAATATATAACACATATATGTTATTTATTTATTTATAAATATATTATTTATATTGCATTTTTACAAATTTGTAATATTATTTGTTTTTATAAATAAATATTATATATTTATGATGAAAATAGTTGAAAAGATATTTGTATTTTTTTGTTTTTTATTTAAATTGTTACATTTTATTTATCTTTTAATAATTTATTATTTTTTTTAAAAGATAAATTAGATTAGATTAGATCCGACTATCCAACATCCTCATTGGATTCGAATTCAAATCTATGTTTGTAAGATCTAATTGAATATTCAGATCGGATCTGTTGTTCATAATATCGAAGATTTGGATATACTCTAATTCTAATCCGATCTAATCCGTTTGCATCCCTGTCTATACTCAATTTTTTTCATTCATAGTAAAATTATCTCCGATACATAGCTAAGATGTGATGTGAGGTTGGTGTAAGTTAAAAACTGTTATTGCAACCGGTTCCAATAAGTTAAAAACTGTCTAGGATTACAACTTGGGTGGCTTGAGTTAGCATTTTATACATGCTTTGGACTTGGGCCTTCGAGTAGTTTCTCATTTAAAATTTGACAAAAGGCCAACCTAACATGTACATATTGCATCCCTTAAAAAGCACCCAAAAATATGCATTTGGTTAGAAAAATGCTTATAATTTCTGCTTTTATTGGTAGAAAAAAAATTATACATGCTAGAAAGACATGATATAGAAAGAGCCATGATCAATCAAACTACCATGTGAATTTTAATAAATACCACTTGATTTTTTTTAAAGCCCGATCAATACCACATTATTTGTTTTCACTTTTATGATGTTGATAAATACCCCTAGTAACAGGTTTTATAAATGCAAAGCTGGACGAAAACAATCTAATGTGAGTTATTGAACCCCCAACCTAACTCTAGAGATATAAGTTGGGTTGTTCAATTTGAAGAATTTCAACTATATCAGACTCAAGTTAGGGTTTTGGGTGCATTGAATATTTAACAATTTTCAAACCCTACCCAAGTTACACCTCTTTGCCCTACCTAACCCTAATCCAAACTAACTTTTTTCATGTTTGGACAACATTTAGATTGGGTTAGTTTCTTCATTTCATTTTGCTAAATGCTATTATTTTTCAAGCTTAAACATTAGAGGATGATGGTTAGGGATTGCAATTTTCCACATAAAATCGGGGCCCCACCTCGCTCCATTCCAAATAAGGCAGGTTTTTTCTGGTCTTAAATGGGGATGGAAAAAATATTTGTCCCAAATTAGGGACGGGGATTTGCATATAATTCTTCAAACCTGCCCAGAAGCCAAGTGGTAAATTATTAAAATATTTATAGGTTTAGCATTAATTTTTAAAATTCCCATAAATTTCCTCTAATTTCAAAAAAAAAAAAAATTAGGATGCCATAATCATATTTATGAAAACCCCCAAATCCAGATAGTCCTACATTTGAAACACCTCTAAAATTTAATGTATCTTTTTTAGGCAAATTCTTTGGGGTGGGGAAAATTTGGGGATTCCCCATCCCCAACGGTGCCCCACCCCAAACCAACCCTGCCATTGGGGATAAGATGGGGACAAAATAGGGGATTTTGGCTACGGGGCGAGGACGAGGAGGGGGTGCCCAACCCTGACCCCCGCCCCCGTTGCTATTCCTAAGGATAAAATTGCAGTGTTTAAGGGCATCATATTTAATCATAATTTAAAATTGTTTGTGTATTCAGACATACAAAAAGATTTTAAATAACATTTTTACGTACAAATATGAAGGCATATCGATTCATATTTTTCAACATAGACCACCTCATATGATGAGTAAAGAAGGCTGAAAGCCACGAATTAAATTAGTCATTATTTCTTTCTTTTCTTTTAAATATATATATTTTTTCTTTGTGTGTGTGTTAGAGGTCTACACAAGTGGGGTTAGACCATTAGGATATGGATCCATAATTAATGTATAAATACACAAAAAATATATATTATTATGATATATGTAAATAAATATATTACAATTAATAGAGTGAGATACATAGAAATCATACAATTTTATTGATAATGTAAATTAATCAAAAGTGCTAGAACATATTATATATTTATTTTTATAAATTAATACATGCACAAAGTTATTATTATATTATTTTCTATTGAAGTTATAGGTACAAAACATATACAACTATTATATGTGAATTATTACATCAATTATTTTCTATTTTTCTTATTTTAATTTTTAACATTAACAAACAAAGTCAAATAAAATTATTTTTCAAATGTTTGATAAACGATATTTTAATAGTTTTAACTTAAAATATATCACATATATTAAAATTTCTAAGTTATATATCATATGCAAATTCATAAATTTTAATTACTAAAAATAATTATTCCATTAATAATATTTTTATCCATATAAATTTTATGAATAAAAAAATCTTATTCCATCAATTATTTCCTATTTCCCAACTATGTTCATTGCAAGGGTGGGTTGTGAGGAACATTTGTAAACATGTTCCAAACAGATTATGTACACAAAATATCAACTTATCCGGATTCTTATTTTTCAGCAATAATTGGGGAAGTAGGGCTATAATCAGGTTGAATTTGGATCAGATTCAGTTAGCTAAATCCAAAAATCTCAGAATCGATATTAGATTTTGGAACAGATTTAGATTTAGTCCACTCCATTATCATTAAAATTAATGAAAAAAATATTTTTTTAACATATATATATATATATATATATAATTGGACTCAGAATTTTTATTGGATCAGATGGGGTTAAATCTACATCTGATCCGATTACCAGATGCAGGGTTTAACATCAAAATCTGAATTATATATGTCGGGTCGGGTATAAGAGTTTGGAAGTCCATTGACAGCTGTGGGATGTGAGATAATGCGACATAGTTATGCTAATTTATAGTGAGATTTTTACAAAAAAACAAAAAAAAAAAAATAATAAAGTTTCATAAATTTGCAAACAGATATATTTTGAAACATATTACAAAACAGTGAATGGGACGAGAAAATCATTTTATTTGACAAATTGCCCCTTTTATAAATCTACAAATCAAATCAAGAAGGAAGGGCGGAAGTTACTGTTCACTGTCTTCCTCCTCCCGAGCACGAAACAAAAGATGTTCTATTATTGTAACAGATAAGCTATCTTTGTTACATGAGTTCTGTAGGAATTCCCTCTGTTACTAAACCATAGTATCCAAATTTACAATATATTTTAAATATATCCGAATTCGCAAATTCATCAAACTTTATTATTTTTTTTAAAAGCCCATTTTTATATCTAATTTGTAAGGTTTTATTATAGTTAGTTAGTTATAGTCCACCAGGGTTAGATAACGTATATCTATAGCATCAAGGCTTGGCTAGCCTTGGAAAAAAAAAAGGCTTGTCTGGGCTAGCAAGCCAATCTCTGCCTAGCCTATTTAATAAATGGGCCTTAAAATTAGGCCCAGAATTAGCCCATAAAGCCTAAAATGCAACCCAAGCCCGGATCACGGTGGTTCGGGCTCGAGTGAGAATGCGCGTGTTTGGTGGGCTTTGCAGAATACAGAGTAGAGGATGTTGCATTAAGAAATATGGAATAAAGCAAAGAGCGAGTTATTTCCTAAAGGCTGTGTTTGGTTGTAATACGAATTTATTTGCACTGATACAAAACCATGGTAGTGCAAATGATTTCGGTGCAAATTATGATTTGTTTTTAGTTCAAAATTTATCTTATTTTACTTGATTGCAATGCAAATGAAGTAAAATAAGACTTGAAGCAGAAAAAATTAAAATTCAGAACAAAAGTAAACCAGAATTTGCATTTATTTCATTTGCACTCTCATGCATTTGTACTAATGCAAATAAAATTGCACCGCAACCAAACACAGCCAAAAGATCAAAATATTTTTTGTATATTTCTTCTCCTTTCAAAGTATATATGTATGGATCTACAGATGAAAGACATTTTAAAGTGTGAGAATATGATGAAAACGAGTTCAACATGGAAACAGCAAAATTGAGGGTTCTCTCTGAATCTTCCTTCCTACAAAACTAATCTTGTTTAATTTCTTTTGACACCATAATAGTTGGTCTGTTGTTATTGCCGACATGTTCAGTACTCTGGACATTAATTTCATATCAACCTGAGAACAGAACATGGTTTGATCGAATTTGCCTTCTTGATGGTGTTTCTGCAATCTCTTCACAATGCAATTCCCACTTCTCAAAAGGTCTTTGAGCCTCTTCTCCTTCTGTATGGCAAAATGATGATAATATGGTTAGAGCAAGGAGCCCCTTTCTGAATAAAAATGCAGAGTTGGAGAATCAAAACATTCAAATAATTAGAAATCCAAACCTTCTGAAGATTTGTTCGCACATCCATCAGAAGTTGAGAGTCTGCGGAGTTTTGGAGTTCAACTTGGGTCCCCAGAAATCCCTTCAAGATCACATTGGTTTCATCCTTATCAGCACGAAGAAAATCCCAGAAGATTTGCATCGACTTCTCAATGATCTGTGTTAGCATTGTACTTGTGATCACGTCGTTCTCTCTTCTCTTTCTTTTCCCTTTCGTTTTGTTTTTCACAGAATCCTCTGCAGTGGCAGTGCAATGAGTGTCCATATAATCAAACACGTTGACATTCATGTTAATCGAAGATTTTATCTGCTTTTGTTACCTTTTATAACTGGAAGTTGAAGAAGGTTGCGAAGAACACATCGATTCTTGACATAGTTTTGAACCCTGGGCCCTTCGAAAGTCTCATTCTCCAGGAATCTCTGGATGAGCACTTGAAACTGTTGAAATTCTCCGGCGACCTGGTTGTATCGCCGGAGACCATCTGGGTCCGTTTCCTGCAGCTCTTGGGCCTTGTTGTATTGCCAATTGAGGATCTCCCAAGAGAGGCAGACTTGTCCTACATACACCATTTCCAAATCTCTCTGCAGCTCTCTGGCGAACTTCATCGTCGGGTCAGCCTCAACCCTTCCACGTTTAAACAATCTTAAGTTGTGGAACAAAACGGAAGCGATCGCTGGAGTGGACGATCTTCGGCTTGAAATCGATTGAAGTGGATCCTTCAGCTGGAGAAAACCTATAGATAGACACAAAAACATAAATATGAGAATTTAGGGCCTCTATCTATACTATAGCAACTTATTAAAACTAAATAATTGATTTTTCTCTTCAAACCTTAAACCTGCCTGACCCATTTGTTTAACCCGGAAACCGGGCTGGTTTAATTCAGAACAGTAGTCATTCTCACCCGTCACCTCAAAGCCTTATCCCTGAATCTGAATGCATGATTTAACAGTTGGGCACCAAAAATCATTTTGAATTTTTGATTGGATTAGTCTAGTAGTTGTGCAACATTATGTACCTAACTTTTACTTTTCTTGTCTTTTATATAATTAAAAGCAAAATCTGATTGACAAAAGATTTCTAACCCAATCAAGTGGAGCAAAATGCTTTGAAACATTTCTAGCCTTCATATATTTTTGGGGAGAGGACAAATGGAAACTAAGAATTGCTGCTTATAGATAGAGACTCATAGTGGGCAACCCACCAAAAGAAAAAGTTCCACGTGGAAAGTGGTCTAAAAGGACAAAACAAAGGAGAAAAACAAGAGTAGTAGTCAATAATACTTCCAAGAAAAACAACTGGCCACCCCTATCCATATCGGAAAACAAAAATAATAAAAAACCAACACATCCATGTGAATTTTTGTATCTTTGTTATCTCCAGCTCTCTAGTCTTTCTTTTACACACTGTAAAGTGTTAATAAAAGGAGTGAGACTATTAGCGCAATAAGCCAATTAATTAAAGTGTTGGTAGTCGGTATCTCATTTTGTCACATACTTACAAGTCTAACAAAAATAGCCTACTCGTGAGTCGTGACGGGGGAAGTTACTGTGTCTAATATTTGTATTACAGGTAGCCTAGGCTTGAGTTGGGAATTGGGATGTTCATACGTTCTGGTATCATATGTTATCTGGGCCCACATTGCTTAGTGCCCGTTTGGAGGGTTAGGCTGAACAATAGTAAGCTGCTTCAGCTGTTTTGAGGCACTCTACAGGCGTAAAATGACTAATTGGCTCTTCAGATTTTTCACCATACATAACTTAAGGAACGTCTGTGTAGGCCCACCTTGAAAAGTCAGAACCCATTGTGTTTCAGTTCTGAGTTTACATCTGCGCCCCACAGCAGCACATCTCAGCGTGCATTAAGAATACCTCTCCTACTTGCCACTATTGGGAGATGTTCCCAATACACGGTTGGTTGGAATGTGCTGTGGGGCGCCCTGTGATGTGAATTCTTCAGTTCAGCCCTCCCAAACGGGCACTTAATGAAGCTTTGTGTGTACTCATTCGAAAGGGCTGCACCGCGGCTTCTTATTCTTTGAGGTGGGTCCCACATAGACATTACGTTGGGTTGGGAATGGGAAGCATCTCAGATTTTATTTTTTCACTGAACTTTGTGGTTGAATGGGTTGGGATTTGCTCTCACCAAGCGCACCTCACACCGATTATACAGCTACATTCCACCTGGTAGTAAACATGTCGGCCATAAATAATAAATATAAGTACCGGAAATACTTCCGATGTGCGGTAAGGCATGCTCTGTGAGGAACAGATCGGTGTAAGGCAGCTGAACAAGCTTCGCTGAGTCTTTAACTGACCCTCCCAAACGAGCCCTAACCCTTAATGTACCTTCATCCTAACCCCATAGATTTCGTGATCACCAAGCCCATGATCGAAATTCGAAACGGACAAAAGGAATCCCCAAATTCCCTTAATAAGTGCAACGACTCTTGGACCAGATGGTCCAAACTCCAGATGGGCCCATAGATACGTCGCACTATGCAACATTACAAAAAAGGGATTTCTCTTTCGCTCCTAAAAATGGAGGGAATGCTCCTCTCGACAGTGGATTTTACAGTCACGTCATCAAACTTTATTTAGGATTCTGTCCAACATCGGCGACGTGGCTTTTCATCCACCGTCAAAAGAGCGTTCTCTCCTCTTTTTGAAAGGTGCTCTGATCAGAGAGAAGATGATTTGGCACTATTCCATCAACGATAAATAGAGCTAAGAAATAAAAAAACAAAAAAAAATTTGTAAAAAAGCAGAGCTCCGTTAATATCGAGTTTTGAAGCTTACCAATTCCATACATCTTCTGATAATTCAAGATATCGAATTTTCGCATTCTTTCCCTGTAACTCTTGTAGAATCTGTGTAGCTCGTCCATTCTATCCTCGTGCAGATACTTCTCATCAATCTTCCAGGGTTTCAGATCTTCCATCATCTTCGGGGATTCATCTTCTTCTAAGATGGTGGGAAGTCCTGTAGCTCTAACCTTTCTCAGTTCCATCCTCAGCTGTTCTATCAAATCCTGATGTTCCCACAGAATCTCCAACCTGTTTGTATCATCTAATTCTGGTACTGATGAATCCTGCAAATTCGGTTGTTCAGATCTTTCTAAACCATCCATTGTCTCTTTTTCTTGGCTACCGTAAATGACTTCTGGGTCTGGGATATCTTCGTCGTCGCTGAAATCTTCATCTGACAGAACTTCTGCGTGTACCAGATTGCTTGATTTTTGAAAACTGGGTTCTTCAGAATTTCGAATCTTTTCTCTTAGTTCAATCTCATTGTCAATACTATTGCTTATCTGTTTGATAGGTTTCCAAACAGAGAATGACCCATCGCTGATTTCGATGGCTCTGTCCAGGAAGCTTGAATTCTGCAGATGTGGCTCTTCGTAACCTTGTGTTTCTTCTGCTAATTTTACCTTCTCTCCATCAAAATATATCTGAGTTCCAGTATCTAATCCTTCTCCGAAATCTCTCTCCGACAAGAATTCATCACTATTGGAATCAAAAGCATGATCCTTCAGAGAAAATACATCGCTTAAACTAATCGATTCTGGTTCAGAATCTAAAGCCACAAAGTCTTTTTCGAATAGAAACTGAACTTCATAAGAGATATCCTCCTTGCCGGGTAAATCAGTTTCTGGACTAACTTGCTCTTCCTTTTCAGCTACCTGAGCTTCTGTGAGTGGTTCAGATTTTGTTTTTCCTGATTCTTCTTTGCTGAGATCAACAGGGCTGTAATTTCCTACTGATTCTTCGTAAACAACTTGAGCTTTTGAATAGAGTTGTTGAATCTTCTCCGATAAGAATCCACCTTGGATAATCTCATTATCGCTGAAAGAGTCATAATTTGAATCTGCATATAAATCTTTGACAGCGAAGCTCACAACCTCCGGCTCTTCAACGAAGCCACAGAAATCCTTCCCAGAAGAGAATTGATATTTACTAGTGTTCACCGTGGGGGCCTTACTGGGGTTAATGGAATCTTCGGATTCTCTGTAACCTGTAGGAGTGTCTTCAGAGGTATGAAATTGAAATTTGAAACAGAATTTCGGTTCCTCTTCCTGAGGAAACCCATCATCATGATCTGAATCCTCAAAGATGGTAATTTCAGATTCTCTTTCAGGCTCAAGGCAACTTGAAGCAACAATTGGACCATCTTCCTGAGGAAGGATAGCCTCTCTATCTGTAACACCAACGGTGGTGCAACTTTTGTCATGGCTCTCAGAAGTATTATTTGTTTTAAATCTGCAAGAAGAAAATTAATGAAATAATAAGAACCCATCGCAATTCAACATGAATGAACTGAACAGTGAAAACTAAACTGACCCACGAATTATCAAACATGTAATTCTGCTTACCTAAAGATGTAAATACTGATGAGGCCGATCAGATAAAACACGTAGCCAGTGGCAGAGAACCAGAAAGAAGTAACAAAAAGGAACATTTTTGTGAAGAGGAACTCATTAACAGATCTTTTGTTGAACAAATCGAAGTGGGTAGTGGAAATGAACATCTTTGGTGTTCCCATCAATTCAATCCACCTCCCTGCTACTTGGGTTTGAAGAAAGAACAGAATAACCGTTCTGGAAAACTCTTCATGTTTCCATTGAATTATGTCAAAAGATAAGAGAATGAGGAAATATGGACTTCCTACCTATAAAAAAGAAAAACGAAACTGCAGGGAAATACTCGAGGATTTGTGAGAAAATCTGGTAGAAAGAGGTTGAAATCTAACCTAATCAGCGAGACTGGAGGGAGAGATTGAGCTACTTTCAAGGGGAGAAAGGAACCTGCGAGCAACTTTAGCTCTTGCTGGTCATTTAGTTGCTTAGAGTTCTCAGGTTCTGTTACAGTTAGCTCGCTATATAAACGTTCAAAAGAAGATATATCAGTTGAGGAGTCCCTGTGTACCTCCCACACGTTTTCACGAAGAGAAATTATTTAACTGTCAAAGTCAAGTTAAATTACAAAATTAAGCAACATATGATGTTTATTAGAACTCTCTCTCTCTCTCTCTCTCCGACTCGGTCTCCCTCCTCCAGGGGGAAATTGTTTATCAAGCGTTCATGACTGGGTGGATTCGATTTTAAGGCACACAAGAAGGCAAGAGGGCCATAGTACGCTGTAATTAATAATGTCATGCTCCAAATGAACTAACCATTCAATTAATAGAATGGGTCAAAGGGGTCGCAACTCGCATGGGGGCTTCATTTAGCATCTGTCTGTGTGTGTCTGTACATGACGTACATGCGTACGTACGAGGTAACAGTATTTAAAAATTATTGAAACATCCGAGAATGTAAACATACACGTTAACAGAAATACAGTTAATTCATTGTGCATTGGTTAACAGTCTCCTACATCTGGAGGATTATATATTCTATAATGAATGAAAGGGAAATGTATAATGCATCAACAAAATGCATAGGTGGAAATATCGATTCACTCCCCCTCGCTCTCCCTTTTTGTTGTCTTGTGTGTGTGTGAAGATTTATTATGTTTCTCTCCGTTGGTGTTTATTGAAAAAAATGTCATACATGCATTGGTATTTATTGTATATAAAATTACTGTTTGGTTTTACAGTTTATTAAATAAATATTAGAAAATTGAAACGTTTTGATTTAGGAAAACGTTAGCTTCCAATAACTAGTCATTTCTTGAAATGAAATGCTGATGTAGTGTATTTTATTTGAGATGGAAAACTACTTTATGAGGTGTTACCTGAAAAACCCATAAAACATCCAACCAAATAGAAAAAAAGCAAAAAACGTTTAAAGTAGCATTTTTTAGATAAACGTTTATCTAAAAAAACACCTCTAAGGAAACACCCATAGAACCAAACATATGCTTCGCCACTTAGGTGATGGCTGGCATCGAAGCCAATTTCCCATAAATTGGTGCCACATCAGATCCATATAAGCATTTGAAGAATCAGTAATTTTTTTTTTCTGTTTGGTTGGCTGATTATGCTATTTTCTAGAAAATCAGCAAAAAATTGATCCCTGAAATCAGTATGGGAAGAGGGATTGTCACTCTAGAAAATCAATACCGAACAATCTCAAAAGTGATTTCTAAAAAATCAGCTGATGGAGAAAATGATACCAAATAACAAAAAAAAAAAGATTTTTGAAAAATCACTAATTTCAATAATCATTACCACCGGTTTAAAAAAAAAATCAGGTGTGAGAAATCAGCAAACATCACTTTAATGAAGAACACTAACAGAAATATTCTTGTATATATATATATAGGTAGGAAAATGTCATTATACTCACATTTGAATTTGAAGAATGTTGAAACGAAAATTGATGTTTGGATGCTGATTTAGGCCTAGAGAATTGCTTTGAATTTAATCAAACAGTTGGTGTGGTTTAATGTAATTAAAATTAGGTGGTAATATAACTTTCAGGTGATGCAAGAGGGAGTTTGGTTTAAATCACAAGTCGTCAATTCGACCCATTGATGTGTGCTTGGTTTAGCTGTGAATTGGGGAATGTTTGAAAGCTGGCTCTGCGGACAGTGAAATTATATTAATTAATTAATGATATTAAATTAAAATCATCAGCTAGCCAGCTAACGTATAATATTGGTTGGCTTTTCCTTTAATATTTAGCTATATATATATATATTGTGTATTAATGGATCGTTAATTAATTTAATTTCTTTGTCATGTGGATGTGGGTGGTGAATCTGAATCCTGGCCTATATAATGAGGGAACCCGTGAGCTCCTGCATGCACTCTAGGAGGAATTAATAAGTTCCCCATTTTCGTCTCTGGTAGGTAGGGTTGTACTTGTATTATTATTTATTAGTAAATAGATCTGTTCATGGGCTGGGTAGCCCGGTGGCCCGGCCCACACCTCGGTTGGGGTTGGTCATATAATTAGGCCGGCAGGCCTGACCTCGGGCCTAACATAGTAAGTTTGGCTGTGTTTTGGACGGGCTTGGGATTTGTCAAAAAAGTCCGACTCGAGTTTGGCCCGACCCAATTCAATATTATATATTTTATAAAACACATAATGTGTATTTTATATATTATATATATAAATAATATAATATTTATTGAAAAAAATATATATATATATATTTATAATTTAATATATACATTTTTTATTTTTTTCTTTATAATTTCTCTCTCTCTCTCTCTCTCTATTTAGCCACTTCAGCAGTAGTAACAGCATGGGCTAAATTTCAGGTTTGGGCCCAAATCTAGGCTTCGGGCTTTTTATGATAATCAGGCTTGAACTCGGGCCTTAGAAAAATCTATTAATACAAAGTGAAAGTCCAACCCGACTATAAACAGGTCTGTTAGTAAGGAAAATCCAATTTAGAATTTGAATGATTAATAGTATTTAGGTGCTTTCTTTTTCTGCCGAAAATGGACGTTTATGGCCACTTGCAGGAGTCAGTCGTGGCCGGATGGGTTTTTGACACATAAACGCTCATTGTATTTATTTGTTTCAATTAATTAAGCTTGTTTAATTTGATACATTAATTGCCCAGAACCAGTTATCTAGAGAAGAAGATAACCGTTGGTTTGGAGTAAGGCCAATACAAAGAAAAAAAGGAGCTTCCATATAAAGATACAACCTGGATTTAAGGGTCGCGTGCGCGCATACTCTAATTCCGACTTCATCAGATCAGAAGATAGCAAAGTTATTGACGTCAACATACATACACTCTTTTCTGGACTCATGTGCACCTTTAATTACAGAATAGTAATACTTCGCCTTCATTTAGTGGAAACAGGTTTTTTTGGGGTGGCAAATGGGTGGATTGGGTTGGGTGTGGGTTGAATATCAACTCACCTATATTAACCCATTGCCATTATTTATTTGGTATTAGTGGGTCACAACCCATCTTGACTCTGACCCACCCTGATTCATTAATCGAATGCAAATATTAAGAAAATATAAATATTATAACAAATACAATTATAAATATTAGAAAATTAGAGATAAATATAAAAAATACAAAGAAATAATAAAAACACAAAATTTGACATAAATTTGCAAAAAAAAAAAAACAAAAAAGTAGAAATTGTATAAAATACATAAATTGATAAAAATTAAAAATAAATATATATTTCAACTGAGAAATTATAAGAGAAAAAGATAAAAAACAAGGATTGCGTAAAACACCTAAAATCATAAAATTTTCAAAATTATATATTTCAACAAAAATAATAAATTACAGAAAAAAAATTAAAATATAAGAAAATCAAAACGACCATATACTTCAGCAGCTCAGCCAATACTAAAAAATATAGAAAATGGTGCAGTTTTAGTAAATATAATGAAAAATGTAAAAATTGCAAAAAACAAAAAAAAATCGCCTTTCCTCTGGTTCCTGTAACCAGCGGCCATGCCATCCTAGATCTGGCCCAATGCTAGAATAACTGAATAAGAGGAGGGGAGAAGGAAGAGTTAGAAGACCTAGTTGGTGGTACCGGTGGTGGCGATAAAGAGAGTAAGAAGAAGAGGGAAAGTAGATCTGAAATCTAGATCGGTGGTATTGGCCAGCGGTGGCGGTAAGAATAATAACACGAAGAGGGGAGGAGGAGGAAGGGTAGAATAATAGATTTGAAACTGATATCTGATACCAGCGGCGGCAATGACAAGATTAGTGATATTGACGGCAGCAAAATTGGTGGTACCGGTCACTGCAGTCATCGAAAGTTCCTCAAAAACTTCCAGCTTCTTTTTTTTTAACACTTGCATCAAAACTTAAAAGCTAGTTTGGTAGATGACTAGTGTTAACTTCGACTTATGGGTACTCTCAACCCAATCCCACCTTGATCCTTTTTCCTTAACCCAAATGGGTCACTGGATCCATAATGACCTTTTACTAAAGTAGGTGGATCGGGTTGGGGTCAAAATTGCCACCCTTAGGCTTAATTGGTACCAAGCACGCCTAGCTTAGATTTAATAATTAATCATCAGACTAATTGGCGTTTTGATTTTTGAATTCTCAAATTTATAGCCTGAACCTGAACCTGGGGTTGGGATAGGATGTTAAAAGCAGATGATTGAACCTTAATGCTAATAGATATGTCAATGGATCGGGTTAAATAGTAAGTTAGGCTTTTGATTCTTTTAACTCTAGCCTTGTTCGGGTTTGGCTAATCCATCTGTCCGATACCACACCAATTAGTCAATTGGCATCTTGTATTATCATAATTAGTTATCACTTTTAATTTCATATAAATCTTAAAGCTTGGTTATGTTTATTTTGATTTTTTTACTAAATTCTAATTCAAAATTAATGAGTTTTTCTTTTAAGCTTTCAAAATGCATGATAATAAATATAATTGAAAGGCTATGGATCGAATTAAGGAAGAAACATTAGAGGCGTCAGGTTATTGACAGGACAAACCTGCACCGAGCCCAACCCCCCCCCCATTCACGTCTAAGAAAAATGATGGTTATACAACCCAAGCCCGGCCCATCATCCATTCATCATTGAAGAAAAAAAAGAAGACAAAGACAAGCCATCTTGCTAATCCTAGCCCACTACCAATGACAATACGCGACAAAGGTCATGACTCACTATTTCACCATTTAACATGACTTCCAATATTTGATGATTTTATTTGGATTCTGGAGTCCACCCCAACCTGACTTGACGCCTAGCGAGGGATTCTGATTCTTTCCTTTGTGTGAACCCACAGCTTCTAAACATTCTAAACAACGCAGAAATCTACAAAACTAAAAAAATTAAAATGTTACCGATCCCAAACACCCTCTTGGTCAGTTTTGTCTTACAAACGGCCTTCAAAACTCGACAGTCCAAACTCCAAAGAAATGACTTATTGCAGAAGTGGGTAATCGTTCAGACTCACTGCATCAAGCAAGATCTCGGTATTCATGGGCGTAATGCAAATGCTTGTAGTACTTAATTCCATGGGTCATACCATACGTAATCTTGTTAATTACTTTCGGCTCTGTGTATCACTCCGCAATTAGATGTCCTGAATCATACGCAATTTTCTAATATGGGTCCATTCAATTTTAGTCCAAATCATCTTTTAATGGACACGTCATGCTATCTTGTCCCTTGCTGGTTTTTCTCATTCTTCAATTCTTGTCAGATTGACCCATCCAAATCCAAGCAATGGACTCCACCTCATCTACAAGTGTTTGAAATGGTTGAACCAACAACTCAAAGGGAAAATAAATATATAATGGGATTTGTTCGAGGCAAATGGGTAGTAGTGTGATGTGTGACTTCAATTTCACAAAATTTTGGCATGAGTCTCACACGTCTTTGGTCCCATAAAAGATTGTGTGTATGACAAAAATCAATACCAGTAGATGATATTGGAAACCTCCTATTGTTTTACTTGTTTTTTTTCTCTATCGAAATAAAAAGACATAATTGAGATTGGTTGTTTAAACCAGTTTGGTAGGTACGTAGTGTGATCATATCTTAGGATGGACCCTTCCCCATTCGATTGGGGTTTCAATTATGCATTAAAAATTTGACTAGGTTTGACACTTCTAGTCATAGAATGTCAGGTAGATGGTTGTTGTATCCTATCAACTTGTCCTCTCCATAAAAAAAGAACTAGAAAAATAAAAAAGAAGAAAATATTGGCTTCTCTCTCAGGATCAATGATCAGTTGCCTTCATGAACTTGTCAAAAACGAGGCGCGGGGGCCTACTTTATTGGCAATTCAATTTGTAAATGAAGTAAGCATTTAAAGCAAAGTAAAAAGAGG
The DNA here is from genome assembly GCF_000365185.1 of Nelumbo nucifera. Next base: position 4,467,076 of record NW_010729075.1, read on the forward strand.
CAAAAGTGAATAACTATTTGGGATCCATTTGGTTTACATTCGAAATTGGAATTGAAATCGGAATGATTTATTCTTATAGTTTATAGTTTGTTTGGTTCAAACAGGAATTGAAATGAAAATTGGAATCAATTAGAATGAGATTTCATTTTCAAGGGAGGGGNGGATATTGGCCATTCCCTCAAATGGGGGAATGCTATTCCACCTCATTCTGCCCCAACCAAACAGTTAGACTTGGAATATGGCCCATTCTGATTTCGTTTCCAGACCCCTATTCCTGTGAACCAAATGGACCCTACACTATTCTAATTCGTGTAAGTATTTTTTGGCTCATTTTTTTTCCAGAACCAAATGAAGCCTAATTTAGTTTATTTTACTTACTCATTTAGGTTGCATTTGATACCATATTGCTGTTTCTACCAGAAATGTTATTTTTTGTTTTGTATTGTGTGTTACACATAACTGTAGGATTAAGTGGATGGGGACAAAGCAGTGTAGGATTAAGTGGATGGAGACAAAGCAGGGTGTGCAAGGTTTATTGACCTTTCCATGGAGAGCATCATGCAATTTGGAGGAATGCCGAGTGACCATCTCAGCTACTCGTTCATCGACACCTAGAATATTTTAAATTGATCAATACAAATTGGCATACAACTGTTATTCGAGATTTGATAATTGAAACTTGAAACAGCCATAGTTTAAAAATGCATGTGTGCAGGCTTGATGAGGGGAGGAAGTTTAATAATTATAGTTGAAGTGACTCTGATATGTGATATGCCAACACATATACCTCACCAATTTGTATTGATCAACCCAAAATGTTTCAGGTATAAACAACAATAACATGGCATTTCATGTCAAAACTCGTGAAACTTCGTTTGTTGGTACCTTTGACTAGGTATTGAGCAAGTGCTTCAAGCAATATTGTATTAGATATTGGCATTTCTACCTAAAACATGCAAGTGTGTTTTAAGCGTCATTCTGTTTGGTATTGGCATTGCTACATATGCATTTAAATGAGATATTTATATTCAATGTGATACCACCCGATTGTATTGATCCTCATCCAATGTTCAAATTTATAAATAAATATTTTCTTATGATTGGCTCATTTGGTTGTACAAGTACACAACCAGAAAAAGAAACTTTGTTGCGGAGGTAAGGATTATGGGTATTTCAAGTATGTGTGATGCACTGGAATATTAGTGGACACATCAATTTGATGTTTATTCCAATACCCCCTGATTTATATTTTTAGTAAAAACACTTTATAAGTATTTTTATCTCAATCACAGAAAATTGACATTTAAACTCGAAATGCCTAAGTAGCACTGATGTGGCAGCATTTCAAGTAAAAACAGCCACGGTACCAATTAAATATCACCTTTTCCATACCCATGTTATGTACATTGCATATATAAAAGGCAAGAGTACGTTTTGTTTTCATTTTCATGTAAACAGTGAATATTTGAAGTGGATCACTAATTTTGATTTTCAGGTTTCATGAATCATGAGTCAACACAGTGTTGGGTTGTCATTTTAGTTAGGTGATGATCAGCTTTTGGTGGTTACAACTACCATTCCTGAGTAAGAAATATCTTTACCAGGTATTTGCTGACAAGAAAATATGGTTTAGATAGACTCCTCCACCAACACCCACAGTATTTGTAATGTTTTCCGAATTAAATCTGCTGGACCATAAAAAATGGTTCATCATAAACCTTAAAATATGGACAGGTTAGATAAACTTTTATCTCTTAGCACAAGCCTTCCAACCATTGTATTCTGTTAGAAGTCTGTGTTGAGAATGCTTTTACCCTTCTCAATCAGGGTTAGCATTATCTACACCTCTGCTCATTGTCCATAAACTCTTTTTATCATCTAGATACCCAAGAATCTTGCTTGAGCTGCCGAAACTACTCATTCACTGATCTACAAATGGCAATTTGGTTATAGCAGAAACCCCTGTTGGGTCCTACTCAATTTCATAGAAAACATGCTACTATCAAATCAGCATACCTTTTCCTTGATTTCGACTTGATTGAAAGGTCATTTAATTAACTCTTGTTGATGAGCAAAAATGATGACGAGTCATTTGATCTGAAGCTTGTATTCAGATCTGAAATAATCTATTTTAAGGGCTACTCATATTTACCTTGCCTTCCCAATTGATCGGTCCATTTGGTCTTCCTCACCAACTGAGTATTCTCCAACCCTTGATTCCATCAGAACAGTTCAAACCTCTACATATGCATAGATTTTGGGAGGAAGTATTTGTTAACATATCTAGTCCATCGTTAACCCATAGCCATGCATTTGCATGAATGAATGAGAGTCTGAGGCCAAGCTTCTGCCCAGTTTATTGCAGGACAGAATTTCTAAATGTGCTCTTTTGGGGGTCTCTCCATGTATAGCATAATCATTACTAAGGTCATGTTTAGGAGTGTTTATTTAAGTTATTAAGCACTTATTGGTATTTAGGAAATAAGTTCAAAATAAGGGCTTATTTTTTAAGCCCGAAGTTTTAGCTTTTTTTAAGTGCTTATACTTATTCAATTTTTTTTTCTTCCAAAATTATCCCTAGTTGAACTTTAAAATACCACTTATAAAATTATCCGTACTTGAATTTTATAAAAGTACTTTTATGTAAGCACTTTTGTAAAAGTACTTTTACGAATACACTTTTAAGAAAGCACTTTTAAAAAAGTGCTTTCATAAAGACATTTTTATAAAAGCGCTTTCATAAAAGTGTTTTTATAAAAGTAATTTAATAAAAGTGCTTTCAAAGGGTAGTATATTTTGAAAATTTGAAAGAAAATAAAGGACAAAATTGTCACAAATGCTTATTTAAGTGCTTATTAGAGAAAATGACTACCAAACGTCCAATATAAAATAAGTACTTATTTTAAAAAATAAGCACTTGAAAAAGTTGGGTGCCAAATACAAATAAGTGCTTATTCGAATAAGCACTTATATTTAACTTAATAGTGTTCAGAGAAAGACATGCAGCAACTACATATTTTCATGATGCCAAAAGGAATTAATTGAAACCATTAGCAATTGCTTACACTGCACTAACCTAGGATGGTAAGATTCCAACATGAAGAAATCAGGCTATCAAGCTAACATGGCCACTATATCTCCTGACTTCGAAGGATGATTTATGGGGTGGTTTTGAAATGTTAATGCTGATATCTCTTATCCATTACCGGATTATCCCATTTCTTCCCATGCTGAAGGAGGTGGGGGTGAGGAGGGATGGAAAGAAAGAAAGAAGAGTACATGTGGCCATAGGATTGGACCTGTGGTAGATATGTAGTGGAGAAGAAACATGATTTACACTGTTTTGATCATCTATCTAATGGACTAAAATCAACTTGAGGAGTTGATCCTTAGTCTGAATTGTTACACTTTGTTTGGATAGTCAATAGTCAAAGAATGGCATTTAGTTGTCAGTCACTTAGTTGATCAGGTAGTCGTCAACCTTCAAATGCATCAGGTTTCTATTTGAAGGCTCCAATGTCAGCATCTTTAATAAATTGTGTTTGCTCACCAGTTCTGTTGAAATTAACAAGCTATAGCATGGGCTGCTATCCATCTATGACCAATCTAGTTTGTCCAGGGGATTTCTTTACAGGTCTATAAAACAAATACTTAACTCTGTTTGACACGAAAACTTATAGGCTGACGTGTTTTAGCCGGTGAACGTGATACCCAAGCAGAGTATGATAACATTTCTTCTCAATATTCAATTATTGTCATCCAAATACCTGAGAAATTTAACTCAGTTGCACTATTTTATTCTAGAAGAAAACACCTTTGGTATCTGTAAAAGATTTCATCAGAAAAAATACTCTTGTTGACTCACCTAGGCTTTAGGCTTTAGAGAAAGGTTCACACTCAGATCTCAAGACATCTATTCCAATTTTGATAATATGGATTCCTTTGGCATCCTATTGAGTCTATTTGATTTTCCTCACTTTAGGATCCTTTAACTGATAAGAGTTCTTGGAATCTTTGCTGGAAATATTCAAATATTTTCCAATGCATAGATTTGGGGGGAGAAGTAAATTTTTGTTGTAACTAGATCTGAGAGTTTGAAAAGAACTTATTACACCTAGTTTAGTGTAAGTTGGAATTTTTAACATGTTTTTAGATTCTTACCCTTTTTTTTTTTATTATTATGGATCTTATATTCTTGTAGTTGGGGCTTTGTTCTCTCTCTCTCTCTCTCTCTTTCTTACTCTGTGTGTTCAACTTTTGGAAAAATTATTTTAGGGTTTGTTTGGTTTGCACTTGGAATTGGAATCAAAATGATCTATTCCCGTAATCTGTTTGGTTCAGAGTTCAGACAAGAATTGAAATCAGAATTAGAATAAGCTGGAATGAGACTTTATTCCCAAGAGAAGGCGAGGAAATGGCCATTCTCTCAAATGGGGAATGTCATTCCAACAGGAATAAGAATATGATTCTAATTCTGCCCAATCAAACAGTTGGAATTGGAATGACTGATTCCGATTCTAGACCCTTATTCCCATGAACCAAACAGGTGCTTAATAGATTTGAGAGGAAGTATTTTCCATTGGTCAGTCTTCTTCTTCCAGTACGTAAAATGTACTTGTGATCAATGAGAGAAAGCTCTTCAATCCCAGTATGATTGAGAGCAGATTTGCAATGACAAAAAAGAAAGGGCATGCTATGTAGCAGCTGCTTTCTTACAAGTGAAATGCCTAGAAGAATTCCTTCGCTCACTTGCCTGCATCAGTCTTGAAATCTCTTTGCAGCTTTGGAGGAGAAGTTGCCAATCTAGGCATGTCAACTGCAAACTGGCCAAAGAGGTGGAAAGCTGAGATGGTGGGTCAAAGGGGTCAATAAATCATAGTGTTGCAGAGAAGGTTTGTAGGTTTTTTCAGAACGTTCAAAGTTGGTCCAAATTCATTAGATGAGATTTGTCTGTTTTGTATCAATCGAGCCATGATGGCTGAAGGCTGAAGCATGTGGGTTTCCTTGGGTAAGCCATGTTATTTTGAGGTTCTATCGGCAACCGCACCCATCTGATTTTTTGGTGAAGGAGGGTTCCACTATACTATATATCTGAAAAACTTGTATCGATTAATTAAATGGTATTTATCAAAATTCACAGGTGGATTTCGATTGGTCAAAGCTCTTTTCATAGATTTTTCTCATTTGTGAAATAGACAAAATCATTAGATAACATTTTCCAACAAGTGCATGGTGGGATTTATCGTGTCTCCATGATTTTGTGGAATCGTTTGGATCAGCTACCAATAATGTCCCTAACCAGTCGCTGCACATTAGGAGCATCTGCCCATGAATCACAAGGGAAACATTCCCAATGTGCGGCTGCAGTTTCTTGTCGGGACGTTTAGCCAGGTTGGAAGTCCACCAAGTCCGCAAGCCAGATCGGCATAGCATCTAAAAAGACCTCTGTATCTGAAAGGCCTTTTTTAGTCAGGTTATCGGCTGGCCGAGAAAGAAAAGGAAATGTCTAAATTTTTACAAGATTTTAAAATGTTTTTAAGAAAAAGAAAGCATCCTGAAAACCTCTTAGGTCTTTAAAGGCTAGTACTTGCATCAACAGTTTATTGTCATTTTCGATCACAAAAGGGCCTCTACCTACCCTAGCAAGAAGGATTCCATTGAGGCAAGTAAAAGCTTCAACTTGAAGAGGGGACTGAGCTGAAACAGGGCCAAAACACAGTGCTTTGCAGCACCCCAGGTTGTCTCTGATAACAACTCCAAAAGCAGCCCTTCCCAGCATCCACAAAACTGCCATCCTCCTAAATCCTAATAAAGAGGATATATTTGGCACCTTTGTATTTGCCTCATACATCAAACCATTATAAATGCTTGATGGAAGCAAAGGCCAAAGGGATCTAATGCTCTGCTCACTTTGAAACCTTGATTGGCTAGTATGGCAGCTTAAATGGGCTGGACATTTTATTGAGGATTTCGGCCCAATTGGCCCCAAGCTGCATGACAAAACTCAGCTTTATCAGATTCTTTGTTTAGTTATAGCCAATCTCTAGAGCTTGGTCAATAATTTACCGGCCAATCTTTAGAGCTGATGGTTTTAATAATAATAATAATAATAGATAAAAATTAAAATAAAGGGATTGAGTCCGACTAATTTGGTGGTGTGATTCCCTCCCTGCTTCCAGTTCTCAGGCGACGTCGAGTTGGATCATTTTTTACAGTTGAGCAAGAGCATGAAACGTCTGCCTCTGCCATAGTCCACCAGACAAATTGGGCCTTGTGTCTGGGGAAGACCAGAGCGGAGATGACATTTTTAGCTGGGCCAAGTGAGCCCATTACTGAAACCGTCTAAAACCGCGCAGTTTTAACTTTTAACCTCTCACGGTTTGTGAGAATTGTTTGTGCCTTTGAGATGAGGTTGAAGCTGCCAATTTTCAACACGGAGTGAGATTAGAAATCGGATTCGATCCTCACAAGATCGTGTTCTCACCATCCTCATAGTCCCTTGGAGACTTGCATCGGAAACATCTTTCCATGAAGAAAAGCATACAAATACAGAGAATTGAATCCGATCTAGTGAGGTTAATGCTAGTGTCCGGATCTGCTCTTCACAGCATGCGCCTCAGAACGATCTTACACCATATTCTGGCCATTCATCTGGAACATCTTCTGTACTTATATTTATTATTCATAGAAAGATGTCCCAATACAGGGTGAAATGTGATGGGATCTGCTCCTTACAAATGGGCGCCTTACAGCCACATCCACCATGCATTGGGAGCATCTCCCATGAATAACCAATAAGTACGGGAGATGTTCCCAATACATGATAGGATTTGCGTATAAGGCGCCTGTAAGGCACTGGGTGTGAGGAGCAAATCCGGTCTCGGGTGAAATATGGCTGTGAGGAGCAGATCCCAATTGTTAATGCCAAGAAGGAAGAAACTGAACAAAAGGCTAGGGGGTTGTAGACTTTTAGTTTGCCATATTGTTATTTGTTTGTAGATATTGTTAAGTTGAAATTTGCATAAAAAGACAATGGGCTCTTTTGGGCCATGATGGTGCGCGATCTAACTACTCCTAATTGGAAGGCGATTCGAACTCTAATTGGGTGATGAGCTGGACCGGTTTGCAAAACAGTGAATTAGAGAACCCGGGGTAGTTAACCCGACAAGGTCGCTCCGATGCTTAAGTCAGTGCTTATGCTGTGAGTGCGAGTTGAATGCTTGAGAGCTTGAGTGCTAGTGAGTAGAATAATCACACGTACCTTTGCCTTGAAGTTTCATGTCTTTATATACTGGAGTAGCCGTGGGCCTTACGAAAGAGCTCCGGGATCTCCGGGCTGTGGAGATAAGGTTTGTTCCGTTTTATAAAGAGAGTAATATGTTGATAAGGTTTATCGTTTACCTCCGATTCAGGCGGAGCCGGGACGAGTTCTCATCGTGATCTCGAGAAATTTGAGATCTATTGGGGAATCCTTTGGAGTCGGTTATATAGCATTTCGGCTCGTTAGCTCCGAGTTAGAACTTCGATTCTTTAATCCCGAATTGGATTGGGCGTCGAAGTGCCTTTACACCAAAGTGGATTTTGGGCCAAGGTGGCTAAATACCCGAGTTCGGAACGAACTGGATTCGCTTGGCTGAATTGTCACCCCTCGATTAGATCACACCCACGTATCCCCTTTTTGTTAATTCGTGCCAAATCACCCTTCATCAAGCCACAACTACATTGGGGTGAGCGATAAGAGGTCTTCGTCTCAGTTCTTGATTTGGAATGAAGAAGATCCGTAATATATCACAACTCAAATCCACATAGGGAAAGAGAGAGAGAGAGAGGATATTCCAATCCAACCGTAAAAAAAAAAAACTTAAATTTGATAATAAGGGGACACCTGTCTGCATGAATCACAGGGATCATAACGGCAATATCACATGATGTGTCGTCCCACTCTACTCCTAAGTCCTAATACGGGTTAAGGATAAAGGAGACCCCGCTTCTAAGTTCTAATACTGGCTCAATCACAACACACCACGTCAGCTTCATAGACATGTCGGTACAAGCGAATTCCACGTGTAAAAAAAAGGGTTCAAATGTCAGTAAAAACTAAAACCCCCCTTTTTTTAATCCTAATCCATTAAACGCTCAATAAAGAATCCGTTGTTGAAATTATGATACCTCTCACTGTAGGCTCCATCTGTTTCAAAGCGCGTTCAGCTAATCGGGATTCATATTTCAATTTCAATGAATAAAAAACTAAGGATAGTACGAGACGAGGTGTAAGTGTTTGGAAATTGGAATTGATAAGGCATGGCGATGGCGTGCTAGCCCCCAAGGAAATTTCTAATCTAACACATACATACACACAAAATAAATAAATAAATTCATTCGTCGGTCGTCGGTCGTCGGCATTGTACTAAAATTGATTTGGGTTATGACTTTATTTTGATGGTTTGAACATGGAGATTGGGGAGTAGAGTGAGGGGGTGGTATAAGTCTGGATGGGGATCCATGACATCCCTTTAAACTTGGAAAGCACGAGTGTCGTCGTCTTCATCTTCACCGAATCATCGAATCACCGCTCTTGCTTTTGCCACGCCACGTGTTGTTTGTTTACACAAACCCTCACCCAGGATGCTCTCTGTCTGTAGTCTCTACTTTTAAATGCAAGTCTTGTGACAATTGACAAGACTCTAAGACTGAATCCCAAACAGTTTCAAACTTGTGAATTCATACATCTCATCCGTACTTGGGGACCATCTATCGTTACAAGTCAACACTCTAGTGTCATCATATCCTCTTTCTTATTCCATCGCCAATTTTCAAACCATAAATCTTGTGGGTTATTATGAATGATGGTGTTCGCCTGTTCGGTTAGGTTGCCGTTTATTTGAAAAATGGTGTCACTTCATTGTCAAACAAGCATTAGCATTTAATCTGAAAATGGTATGTGGTAAAGAAGTTTATTATTTAAAAAGCTTCATTTTAATGTTTTTTTCGATATTAAAGAATTTATTTATTATTTAGCTTATGCATCTAACCAATGGTGCTGAATCATAAGTTTTCGTGTTAAACAAACAAAATGAAATATGAGAAATGAGCTTGGGAAAGTTTGTGTATACTAAACATTTTAAGAAGAAATAAACAAAAACTTTTTGATTTTGAGAGTTGGAGGAACGTTAGAGAGTTTTTCTTAACACTTAAACGGCCTTTTTTTTTAATTTTGAGAGGGGGGAAAGTTGGACAATGGGATTTTGGTTCTCATTGACCAAGAACTTCTTGTTCTTTTTTATATTAGTGTGGGGACGAGGGAAAGTTTATTTTCCTGGGTAAGTGTTACCCATCTTCTAGGCGAGTAAATAACTTTCCAACCTGGGGTGAAGTTGCCCACACTTGAATGGGACAAAAATACCCCTTTTTAATAATGTGTTTTTATGGTTAAAATAATCATTGCCTTATTTACTTGGGAAATAAAAGAACATAGGTAAATGTATTTACCTGGGTAAGTGTTTCCTACGAAAAACTTACCTAAATAATTGCATTTACCCAGATAATTAACTTACCAAAAAGTGAACAGAGCCTTAGTTGAAGTTTTGGAGGGCGGGCAAGGACCCACTTTACTATATTTTTAACTCAACTTCCACTTATCATCTATATAAATGATGGTTTTAACAAAAAATTAAGTTTATGGGGCCAAACAGCCCCCACCAAAATACTTGGCTCCACCCTTGCACCTAATGGTGCCTAACTGTCAAACAACAACAACAAAAAAAATATTTAAATCATTTTTCTTGTTTTTCAAGATAAATCCCATATAAAATCAAACAGCTTCTATATTATGGGACTATCACAGAATTTGAGTTAAAGTGTAAATTAGTCCAATGAATTTACTTTAGGAAGGATGCATCAAGCATTAAACCCTAAATTCATAGTGGATGCATGGAAAATTGGAGGATATGATACAATAAGATGTGAGCAAGTGGGTAGGTTCTATTAGAACTGAATGGAAATTGGAACTGAAATTGTCTTAAATAAATCCCAAAATTTTTTGAAAATGTGAAGATTTGAACCAAAAAACTCAGTCACAAAGACCACAGTCTCACTTTACCACTGAATCATTTAAGTGGTTTGATTATTCTTTTTTTAATTTAATATTTGAATATATATAATAAATAATGTTAAAGGTAATATTTACAATTTTAAATTATACTGATACATTTTGAACTATATTTTGAATTAAAATCAAATTAAAAAAAAAACATTTCCCATTTTTTTGAGGGGGATAAAGAACCTGTGGAACTCCAAGGCCAAAACCAAGCTTGGAACCTATCTTGAGAGGATTGGTTCCGATTTCCAAAACTTGGAACTAATCCCTACAAGGTGAGTTTTAGGTTTTGCCTTAAAACTGAAACTGAACCAACCCATGCTCACCCCTAGATGCAACAAAGTTAAAATCAAGAGCTAATTAAATTAACAAATGTGATAACTGTGATTGTGGTGGGTTAATCTGCTGGAACCGGAAGTGGCCCTTTATTCCCAAAATCTATGCTCATAAGAAGGTCCATATCTTGTTGTGACACCTCTGAACTCCCAAGACCCACCCAGCTTAGTTTTGAAGTTTCAAGGGGTGTCATAGTAATCCAAAATATTGACATATTGTACTAAGGTGTACATTAATTGATTAATAAAAAAAATGCTCATAGGACAATCAAGAGACTCACAGCAAGGACAAGCAAACATAAATTAAGCACAAAATCGATTGGACTAAACAGCAAGAATAGACAAATAGAAACGAAACAAATAAACTACTGGACTAAATAATTTTATAGTTTACATTCACTACTCACTGTAGTGTACGTAAGGGGTAGATATATGAGCAAATAGTAACATTGTATATTTCACAAGGCATATGTTTACACAAGCTCAATCAACGCTAGCTGAAGCCCTCCTAATTGTAATGGTAAGCCCTACAAACATCTCCTATATATATATATATATACGTCTCAATCCAAGGGGTTAAGGGTTTGAGGGCCGACGACGAGACAGCCCATGTGACCTTTTTGATACTTTGAATGAGAGATGGCGACCGATCGGTGGTGCAGTAGAGTAGTGTGGTCTCCTTTTTCCTTGAATTCTAACAACTGATGACTGCAACGACAACAGTGGGGACAAGCTAGGAGAGTGGCAGGGTTTATGGGGATGGGGTGGCCGATGAGCACCATACATGGTGGCCCAGCCCCTCGTCTAAGGCTCCAAACTCAAACCTGCCAACAGCAACAGTACTACGTACTGTATATGGGGAAGGGCATCGAGTGTATCTCTCTACACTCTACTCATCTACCCTGATGGGCATGAATGGATGTAATGTATGCAACAGCAAAGAAGCTCTAGGCTTTTCTTTTTCTTTTTTTGAGGGAAAAAAAAAACCATTGGCTAATTCATTGAGAAGCATCTTTCAACGGAACAGGTACAAGGAAATCGATCGGGGAAAACAACATATTTGCCACTTAGGGATTTTGAATGCCACATTAGTAAACCACTGCTAGAAATGGTATAAGAATGAGAAAAATGCAAATTAGTAAACCACATAGTTTGAAAAAATGTTTTTTTTTTTTAAATGCACAATCAAACAAGTGTCATTTATCTAAGCATCAAATCTCCTATGTCGTAGTGATGTAAAACATCGTTTTCCAAGAAAATGATATCTGTTTCCAAGGTTGAAAACCGACTAAAAGAACAAGGCGCATAATTATTCTCCACTGCAACTAACTAGAGAGGCAATACCTTATCAAGTGAGTCAATTGCCACTATCTAGGTTCACAATTTACCATGTGGTAAATATTTACAAACCTTGAAATGCATATTGTAATGAGGGACATAATACATACAATCTTATAACCAATGAACCGATATCATAATGAGGTAAGGGTATTTGGCCGACCTGCAGATGTTGACACATGGCGTTAGTCGAATCAATTCAGGCCATCCTACGGATTCAAACATGTGGTATTGGTTGGACGCATCTTGTCCATCCATCACCAACCACCTGCTTCCAACCACTCTTCCTCTCACGCAACTCCGACTATAAAAAGGGGCTCCCACATTGAGGTAAGTACAATGGAACTCAAGCTCTAAGCCTCATCTCTTGCTTGATCCGACCCCTTAGAGCCCTCTACTAACTTGACCGTTGGAGCCTTCACCCCTGGGATAATTCCCAAAGCCTCTAACATCTTCTTTCTTTCTCTCAGCAGGTTGGACCCGTCGGCCTCAAACGCTAGAAATTACATTGCTACCCTCAGCTCGATATTTGGTAGCAACAATTGGCGCCATATATGGGGACATCTTCAAAACTTTCCCTTAAGAAAAAACAAACCTAATTTAATCAACTAGTGTCCCTGAAATGGCTGACAAGCAAGACCTCATCCCTGACGTCCGAAACTTAGTTACAATTGACTAGTTCGAGTTGGTCCTGAATAGGCTGAATAACTTGGCCTAGCAATTGGACAACATAGGGCGTCTAGCAGGAAGCCACCCACAGGGTGGTCGTCCCACCGGAAGCCGTGGACAACACGGTGGGAAATTCGCCCATACCCCACTAAGCTAGCGCTTAGGCAACCTGGAGAGAGCCTATCCCTTGAAGTCAGACAACAGTAGCCGAAGGGATGGCAAACCTCGTTCCAAGACCCCTCGACTCCCCAGCCGAGGGGCCGACCTTGTGGGGTCCCACACTAAGCACAAGAACCTTGGTCTTCAACACCATCGCGCGGTGACCTATCAGGATGACGACAGGTGCTCAGGCCACTACAGTCCCCCCAAGGGTGGGGGGCCAACACCACGCCTCTCCCCCATCAGTTTCTGACCTTCACGACCTCCTCAATGATTGTCGTGCCCATAAGGCTTACGATGTGCCGATGTTCGAGCACTCTAGGAACAGGGCCGACCCGTCCTGTGTAAGAGAGAACCAGGACTAGGCCGAAGCAATGATGCCATACGTCGACCAACGCCTCAGAGATATTCAAGCGTAGATTGATGCCCTTCAAGATCAGCTTTGGCAAGTGAAGGAGGGCCGAGGTGATGCCTCCACTAGTTGCTTAACCTCTTCCATGCGAATGGAGGCGTTCGTAGATTCCATCCTCTCTGAACCCCTTTTGCTAAAATTCAAGGCCTCGATGTTAGAGACCTACGACGGGAGTACAGACCTCGAGGACCACTTGGAAAACTTTCGGGCCCTCATGCTCCTACATGGATACTCCAGTGCCCACATGTGCCGGGCCTTCCAAGACACATTCAAGGGAGCAGCGTGTCGATGGTTCTCTATGCTGCCTCCACACTCCATCGCATCTTGGGAACAATTCGCAGACCTCTTCTTAGGTCACTTTATGAGTAGCCGACAGATTCAGAAAATCGTCATCTCCCTGATGTCCATCAAATAGAAGCACAAGGAGAGTCTTCGGGCATACATAAAAAGGTTCAACTAGGAAGAACTCGAGGTCAAGGACCTTGACCCCTTGGTCTCCATGCACGTGGCCATCAGTGGCCTTTGGCTTGGACCACTCATCCGGTCCATTTTCAAGGCTCCACCTAAGGTTAAAGTCAAGTTCTTGAAGAATGTTTAGAAGTACATCGCCGCTGAGGAGGCCGAAACCAACAAATGCCTCCAAGAGTCGGAAGCCAAAGCCAACTGATGGCTCAGTGACAAGAAGAGGAAGGATAGGGATGGCTACGACGATGGTCCCACCAACAAAGGAGAGAAGAAGCCGCTAGCCCCTTTCTTCAATAAGTACATGCCACTAAACTCCTCTCGAATGCACATACTGATGCAAGTAGGGAAGGAGGAATTCATGAAGTGGCGGCCAAGTTGAAGAGGAAGCCTGAGAAGGGGGAACCCTAAGAAGTACTTCAAGTACCACCGTGGCACCAGCCAGGACACCAAGGACTACTTCTAATACCTCGCCCCATCCTCGGTTTAGGGAAAAAGTATTTTCTCCATCCCTGCCCCGTCCCCGTTTAGGGTCGGGGAAAACCTGCCCCATTTAGGGCGGACACCCAATTTTACGAGGGAAATTGCTATCCCTAACAACACCTACTTAAACAAATATCGACAGATACTTAAACAAAGTATGAGAGCTAAACGACCACTTCTGATACCTCACTCTATACTAGGTCCCACGGGTTGAGAATACAAGAGCCGACGCCCTATCAAAACTTGCAAGCTACTCAGGATTGGCCTGTGGCCGTACTGTGCACATCGAGAGCTTGACACGTCCTAGTAAGGAGAGTTCGACAATAGTAAGCATAGTACACTATAGTTGAGAGTAGGTTGTACAAAAGATCCTTCACCCTTCCCTATCTTATATGCCTCCACTTGGAAGAGGGCAAGTATGTGCTAAGAGAAATCCATGAAGGCATTTGTGACAATCATTTAGGGGGTAGGGCCTTGGCATAGAAAGCACTTAGTTAGGGATACTTTTGGCCGACCATCGAAAATGACACTATTGAGTTGGTACAAAAGTGTGACCGATGCCAAAGGCACTCCAACATCCTTCATTGGCCTGCAACAACCCTCTCGGCCCTCAGCAGCCCCTAACCCTTTTCAAAATGGGGTATGGACCTCCTTGGACCTTTCTCCCGAACCATGTGGAATAGGAGATACCTTGTTGTGGCAGTGAACTACTTCACCAACTGGGTCGAAGTCGAGGCCTTGGCAACAATTATGGACAAGACAATTTAGAGCTTCTCCTAGAAGATTATTATCTGTCGGTTTGGCATCCCCTACATGCTCGTCACCGACAATGGTAGACAGTTTGACGACACCAAATTCAGAGAATGGTGTGGAAGCCTAGGGATAAGGTAGCAGTTCAACTCGGTTGGATACCCTCAAACTAACGGGCTAGTTGAGATCCCTAATAGGACAACCCAATAAGGACTAAAGGCAAGATTAAACAGAGCCAAAGGGCTTTGAGCAGACGAACTATACAACATTCTTTGGACATATCGAACGACACCTCGGACTGCCATGGGTGAAACCCCTTTCAACTTGAGATATGGGATAAAAGTTGTCATCCAAGCAGAGATCGGCCAGTCGACGCTTCAGACCGAGGCATATCAGGAAGCCAAGAATAGTGAAGAGTTGAGGAACAACCTCGACCTATTGGAAGGTGTCTGAGAACAAGCCCAAATCAGGGTTGTGGCATACCAACAAAGAGTTGCAAGATATTACAACTCTCGAGTTGGAGAGCGTCACTTCAAGGAGGTGACCTCATCCTTAGAAAAGTCTTGGTTCCTCAGTCCAGCATCGGAAAGCTTGGCCCAAACTAGGAAGGTCCCTACAAAATCAGGCAAGTAGTAAGACTCAATACCTTCCAACTAGAAAATATGGTGGAAGACCGGTGCCTCACATTGGAACTCTAAGAATCTCCAAATGTACTATCAATAAAATTATAAATACCTTAGTAGAAAATTCTAAATGAAGAGTGCAAGTTCCTCTCACGTCGGGTCTTTCTTTGTGTAAACGTTCTCATTCCCTCTAATTACCAGGACCCCTTGGCTTATCTACCGCGACATACTACCTTTCTTAAGGTTATATGCTTGAACCGGATGTCAGTCTCAAGGCATACAACACTTTGCGAGTCATACTCTTAATTGCCTTTTGACCTTCTGTGACTAAGGCAAGAACTTCTAGGACCTGTTGATAAACTAGGCCACGACCTTGGTCTTGGCCTCAAAGACCCTTAAAGAAGCAAGTCTTTAGAGGCCAAAGAGTCAACGCCAGCCAATTACTTAATAAAGCACATGACGAAAGACACACTTCCCCACTAAGGCAACCACTCGTAACCTCGACCCCAAAGTCTTTTTGCAATGATGCACTGGGCATGATGTCGGCCTCAGTCACAATCAATTTCCCAAATTTTCACTAAGGTAAAGAGTTCCAAGACTTTGATAGCTGTTACTAAATGGCTCGTGGTGTCGGCATCGACCTAAATGACTCTAATACAGAATGTCATCATGAAAGGCTAAGTAAAGAACATTTTGAAATAAAGAATTAGTTTACTAAAGGATAGCAAGTTTCTTTACAAAGATGTCTATTCGGGGGAGGCATTGGCCCCATGCACAAAACAAAGAAGAGAAAAGAAGAAAGGGAGAACATCTTTTGGCAAGAAACTTAAGTTGCATTTTAACTCAAGTGTCTTTACAAAAAAAGGCCTCTTATGGGGGAGACATCGGCCCCTTACAAAAATAAATAAATAAGTACAAGTTTTAAGGGCATGTAGGCCCAAACAAAAGAAGACAATAAAAAATTTATTGGCTCCCTCCAATCTGAGTGGCAACCTAGGCACTGGCATCGACGGTTGGGTTCTCCTCCATCCCTAGTATGTCCACTATCTGCTAAGTTTCAGTGGCGAATGGATCCAATTAGCTGATGTCGAAACTAGGAAGCAAGTTCGTTACCTGGGCCTTGTAGTTGTCGACGCCCTCTAAGTAAGCCTGGGAGGCAAAGGTGGTCAAATCCCTCCGAGCTTTTATATTTTTTGACCGCCTTTGTGGTCAACTCCTCCAACTACAGCTCCATTGACACCATGGAGGACTTTAGCTCCTTCACGAGCTCTCGATTATTTGCCATCTCGACCTCGACTTTATTACGATGCTTGTGCTTGTTGCATGCTTGGCCCTTGGCCACCTCCCGACCTGACTGTGCCTCATCCGCTTGCTGCTTTAGGCGCTTAATCTCCTCTTACGACCGCCGAAGCTGTTGGATCAACACCTCGACCTTATCACAAAGGCCGACCAAGAAAGAGACCATCTGCACATGAAAAAAGAAAATCGTCAGTTACATGCCGCCAAGAAGACCTCGGTGACACAACAAACCTGAAGAAGTGTACGCATACCTCAACAACCTTGTCCAAAAGTGTGTCTCAGACTGAATACACGGAATATTGTGTTTAGGACTGGTGGTCCCCAAGAAGGACCATGCCGACCGCTAGCCGTCGAACGATGCCAGGAACCAACAAGGGGTCCCCCTTTCAGACACTCCATGTCTGCCGGAAGATCTGATGAGCATTGAGCAGCTTGTTCTCATGGGAATCAGACAATCGAGGTTCCTCTGATGTGACCCGCCTGAGGTTCCCTTGGGCCGGCGTTGTTCGTGCAGCTGAAGTCTTTTGGCATGAGGGTCTTGGGTTGTTTCTGTAGGGTGCTTCTACACTCGTGTCTTCTTATTACGGGCCGTCTCGGCCTCAACCCGTTGTCTTGCAGCCCCCTCCTCTGGTGGATGCCGAGGTGTGCTCCCGACAACTTCCTTCCCAGTGGCTCTCTTAGACGTCGCCTCCGGCAGCTTCACCTTCCCGTTGTCCTCTATTTCTACGAACAAGAGAAGCAAGCGGGTCAAAAGAGTGCCAACAAAACTTAATGAATTTCACAACTGGCAAACAATGGGAGCATCCATACCAAGGGTGGCAGGACTAAGGCCGGCCATCACCAAGGCCTCCTCCTTCACCAAGGATCTGGCATGAATTGTCCCACCTAGTCGAAGCCAATTCATCATGACCTTCTCCTCATTGCTGCTGTGTAGGGTAATTCTCTCGGCCATTGTGCCTGGGTTCCCCTAGTTGAATCAAAAGGATTAACCTTGGGGGCAACTAATGAAGAAGAATTTATTCTTCTAGTTGTGGACAGACAATGGGTTGTCCACCACCCTTCCCCGTCAGTCTTGGAAGTACCACAAGCCAACCCCGTCAGGATGCTTCCTCAGCGCAAATAGACACCGAAATATGTTTAGCGTCCCTGACACCTATCGGAGATGAGCCATCACCACTACGACCACTATTGTCCTAACGACATTGGGAGTGAGCTGGCTAAGGGTGAGGTTATAATGGTTCTGGATCTTGGGAATGAGGGGGTGCAAGGGAAACCGCACCCCAAAGTGAAGGTAATGCTCGTGGATGCACACTTCCCCTTCAGGAGCAAGCCACGACCTATCACCCATGTTGGGGACTTTAACCCTATAGCCCCCCATAATGTAGTACCTCTTGGTTAACACGCTAACTTTTCCCTTGCCGAGAGTGTTGTCTAAGTCAGAGTGAGGATAATGCTTTAGCCACTCAGCCTCAACTTGCTCCTTGACCGGGGGTTCCTCAACCTCTTCCACATCCACCACATCAGAGTGCCCAAGAGCATTCCCTGGGGCATCGGCCCTCGGCCATTTGGAACCGGTACTTTCATTGGTAGAGCCTGCACTATATTGGTCACGCTTGGCCTTGTGAGACACGACCCTCTCCCTTAACACTTGGACGCTAGACATCTGAGTTCTCGGATTCACTACTATCACTCCCATCACTTCTAGGAGTGCTTCTAGGAGTAC
Organism: Nelumbo nucifera; assembly: GCF_000365185.1. Next base: position 4,485,425 of record NW_010729075.1, read on the forward strand.
TATAATTTGGAAGGTTATATGCCTTACAACCAGAATCCGAAACTAACATGTTGGAAGCAAGAATTCATTACCTAAAGATGTTAATCAAAGAAGGTCTAAGGGATTGGTTATTGATAGCCGAGGTGTCCTCAATAGCTCCAAGGCAAAAGGTTTCAAGCAAATGGTGGATTGTTGCTCAACTAGCCTCCCTATTTAAGGAAAAATGTACAGGCCAGATTCAATTGATCTAATGGCCGTAGACCTACTAACCTGACCACCCGAACCGACGGGCTCCATGTGGCCCCGAGCTCGAGAGACGAAATGATGCTAAGAGATGGATCGATTTGCCTATTGACTTCGGCTCAAGGACATGTCGAACCAGACCCCCCTGCGTCGTCTCATACACGACTTCATCTAGTTATCCCCAACGCTCGTCCTGCGTACAGAAATTACGATGCCCATCCTGCATACCGACATACAACGGGTGGCATCAATGCCCATGCGAGGCACAGACAATGGATGCTGATGGCCTATGCCCGCACAGGCCACGGTTTATTGACGCAAAGGGTGAACAAAGGAGCAATTGCTACACAACCGTCGAGAAGATCTCTGCATTTGAGGCCAACACTTCCATGCGAATGTACTATACTCTCTTCAGCCGAAGCCAAGGCCTCAACACAACCCTCCAAGTGACCTTGGCCGCTACGGCCTTGAGAGTGGGGGGCAAGTGATGTAAGGGCATCTGGCCGACCTGCAGATCTTAACATGTGGCATTGGCCGAATCTATCCCAACCATCCCGCGGATCCAGACTTGCGGCGCTGACTGGACGCACCCTGACCATCCATCCCCAACCATTGCCAACCACTGCCACCTGCTCCCAACTATTCCTCCTCTTAGACAATTCCGACTATAAAAAGAGACTCCCAGATTAAAGTAAGAACACCGTAACTCAAGCTCTAAGCCTCTTTTTTGCTTGGTCCAACCCTTTAGAACCCTCTGCTAATTTATTTGTCAAATCCATCACCTTTGAGATAACTCTTAGGATCTCTGGCATCGCCTCATACACAATATATTAAGTTACTGCCCTCGGTTGATATTCATTAAAATTCACCGAACTATCATTCTCTTCTTTTCCTGCATAGAACGGATCGGCGAAACAGAGTATGTTATCTTTTAAGCATCAGAGATATTCTAAGCAGGATCTGCTCAATGTAGTATAAAAAGTACGTGTTTTCGGTTTATACCATCTACTTCGTTCATCATTCCCAGAGAATTAAAAAAAATACTTGTTGCGGGTCCAGACCCATTGAACTATTAATTATGTTTGCTGCCCCCTCTAATTATCGCCGTTCACTTTGTTGTGTTCTATAAGTTAGGGCGTTAATTTGGAATGTAACTATAGTTTTGAGTTTGATGGCGATTGACGATTGGCATCATTCCGATTCAATCCTATAAATATAATTTGCCATGAATGATGAATGATTGCTTCGGCACCCGTCCCAAGAGTTTTCAACTGTTTTTTTCCCCTTATCAGTGGGCAAGTGCCTGGTAAGAGTCCGGATACGCTCCTAATACAAAGCGCCTCACACCCACCTTATATGTCTTAGCTGTACATTGGAAATATATTCCGTATTTGTATTTATTATTCATGTGCCTGTGAGGTGCACTTTGTGAGAAGTAAATCCTAATTCATCTAGTAAATCTTAATTTTATTTGATTACTTCATTTCTTTAACTTTTTCTACTTTTCATGTTCAAAATATGTCAGTTTATCAAAAGTAGAAGTGTCCAAATCACTCTTTTTTTTAGTTTGGCTTTGAACAGTTTTATAGTTTTGCATTGACAATATTTCTGTATTTATATGCTTTATTTCATAGAAAGATATTTTAGATGCAAGGAACTGTTGGGACGGTCTGAGCACAGGCTTGCCCTCACCGAAACTGATCTCTCTTTTTTCCAAGATCACATTGCCTCCCCACAACATCCCACAGCACATGCCCGCCATGTATTGAAAACATCTTCCGATGATATTACCACAACCGATATTCCCAATACATGGCGGGAATGTGATGTGGGACGTTGTGGGGCAGCCCCTAGTGGGGAGGAGACGTGAACTCCTCTTTTCCTTGTTAGATAACTCAATCTGTTTATCCACGTGGAGGAATGCGGCTGATTTGGATAGGGAACCACCCTCTAGACAGGCCCATCCGAGTTTTACCGTCCAATAGAACCTACATACATTTGCTAACTGAGGAAGCGACCAAGAATTCGCTTTATTTCATGACGATAGCGATATTTTCTTAAGAGTTAAGGTTCCACGGGATTCATTCCTCTCACAATTTCACATGAAGAAAAAAGTACATACTTGATGTCATATGTTATGATATTCTTCCTTTATATAAATTACGTAAACTATCAGTTGGTATCATATTTGATATTAGAACAACTTGTAAGTTGTGACCAATCAATTAGAATTTTTAGTTCTTTAGGCTGTGTTTGTGTTTGATTCTGTATAATTTTATTTACACTAATATAAATACATGGGAATGGAAAGAATATAATTTTATTTACACCATCAAAGTTTTGCATTAGTGAAAATTTACAACCAAATGCAACATTAGGGCACACAACGGAGGTAGGCTATCGGAGCATCCCCATACCCATGGCCCAACCCTGGTGGTAGTGGGATTAGATCCTAAAGTCTCTGCTGGAATGAGTGAGCAAATGCCAATTGAGCCACCTATAAGTGGAATAAACTTTTTGTCATTCTAAATGCTTGATAAAAGGAATTATTATTATTATTATTATTATTATTATTATTATTGTTTATTATTATAACAATCTCTTCATTTATGTTAAGCTTGTAAGCAAAATTCGTTCATAAAACAAAAATTACATTTCAATAAGCACCACAAACCTTAAAAAGTCGGAGTATCAGACCAAAGAAATCATGTATGATACCAGAAACTCCATATCTAGTATCTAAATTTTAAGAATTTGCATCTGTGCTTTCTCACATACACATCTCAGCTTACATTGAGAACATCTCTCATAATTGTCTTCGGGAGATGCACCCAATATATGATTGCGATGTGCTGTGGTGCGCAGATGCGAATTCAAATTCTAAAGGTTAGCAAGTGGTAAAAGATCAGAGGAAAGTAAATACTGGGTTCAGACCACTAATGGCCAGCAAAGAGAAATAAACTTGCTGTTGATGGGGGCCCATTTGACGGTGCCATCCTTGGGAGTTTGGTGTTGCCACTTCTCCAAGATATCCCCTTGATTTCACCATAAATATTTGATGTGTCCATTTGTATGTGGTGGGGAAAGGTGGGGCCCGTTGAAAATTAATGGATCTTAGGCCCACAAAATAGCTTTCTTTTCTAATTATCAGGTCCATCACATAATTATTCTCCTAGTATGTAACAACACTATGAGTCTAGGCTGTGATATTTCTAATCTAATTCTAAGCTAAGTAGAAAGTAGTGCATCCTTTTGAGTCTGACTGCTTCCACAGTAAATGCGTTTCGAGATATCTTTGACTTTCGAAGTTGCAAAACAAACATCCCCGAAGGCACCGTCTCACAAGTTGTGTCTAACGAAAGGGTCACAGCACATTCATTCATCTGTAGGACTGTGGGGACTACATTAATTGTTGGTTGTCACGTGGCAATCTTATGGAGATTTGATGTGGATATCGGATACTCCTCTCATCTTTCCTTGTTTTTTTTTTTTAATCTCATCCTTGATTGGTGTTCATAAATGAGAAGAGTACAGACAAAGCAGGCTTCAAGTCTTGGGCCTGACTTCGTCTTGCTATATCATCCTTTAATTCCCCTACGATGACTAATGGTTACAGTGGGCCCAAGTCCATAGAGAGTGTCGGGGAGGGAGGGAGTAAAAAAAAAAACCTTTTACTTTTTTTGGAATGGGCTCTATTAGGAAATCAGTAAGCCCAATCATGGGTTACTTGATCGACATGTCTCTCCATTAACCAGTGGTGCGTCTTAAATGTGATATTGTGTGTACTGCCAGTTGTGATACTCTTGACCACACATACCATCTTACCACGTGTAGGTCCACGTGGTTGCCACCGGATCCACACGTGACTCCGCTGTTATTGTCTACCCATGTGTATGACAGCTGGTTAAGCCGCTTGGGTCATTATTTAAATTTGAGCCCATTTACGAAAAAGTCTTTTCTAGTTCGTCACCTGTAAAAAAAGAGAAAGAAAATGAAATTCTGTTAGCCCATGCTTTCATCCCTGGATTGAGTTGGATGGTTGAACCGGTATGTCTGAGCTTTCTGGTTTCTGGTAATCGAATCGTTCATCATCGTCAAGGGGTCAAGTAGGAATAGTAGTAGTAACAACGAGGAGAGAGAGAGAGAGAGATTTTATATAATTGTTGGTAGGCCAAACCGCAAAAGCCAAGAAAGAATGGAATGTAAGATGGGGTTTCACGTCTCACATAGTGTGTTATAAATGTGGGCAAGATGAACAAATGGCTAAGTGACGCGAGCATTGACGTTATGTCACAGGCACGCTCACAGTTTCTGGAAGGTTCATGTTTTCACTTATCAGTCCAGCCAATAAATTTGATGAGCATGAAGTAACCAAGTAAAACCCTAAAACAAGAAATAGAAGAAGAAAAACAAGAATAAGTCAAAACTCGTATTAAAAGAGTCCAACAACTGAAGCAATCCGTCTTCAGTCTCCACTACATCCACATTGATACAAGATATATTATATTTTTTCAAGTGGACCAAAGAAGGGTATTGATAGGTGTGATTTGGCCCTCTAATGACGTGATGACATGTAGAATCTTATAACAGTTGTACAATATTTCAGAATGTGTCTGAATGTAGTAGGCACAATGAATAAGTACGTAATAACTGTGTGACATATCCTACGTGAACAAGTTTTGGAAGTGCTTCGAACACCTCACACCCGCTTCGTCAATTTCGGCACCACCTCGGTGGGCTGAATTGCAAGTGGCCTGGTAAGACATTAGGTTGGCATAAAGGACGACTTGCCTTTGTTGACCTAACCCAACCTCGATCAGCGACCTGCCAGACATGCCGGGTGGCTTTCTCCTTAACAGACTATCGTCTTCAACTTTCTCGGGACCAAGAAAAGCCGGTTATCTGCCCACTTCGGGCATGATTGGATAAACACTATTCGTTTATGCGGAGCCCATCTTCAAATGTGGAACCACCTCCGAATTAGATGGGCCGAGGATCTTGGATGCATTTTGTGAGCCTCACGACAACTTACCTATATAAAAGCATCCCCTTTCACAGAAAAGATACACAAGATTTAACTTTCACAGTTTAGTAGTTAATCTCTAGCTCTCTCACTTTTTTTACTCACTCAAAACTCTTACTCTTTACTAACTTAAGCATTAGAGTGTCTATCCTAGGTCAAACAACCCGAACACTTTATTTATTACAACCACATCAACCCAGCATCCAAGCTTTCTGCCAGTGGGGAGCGCCAAATGACGCAACATTAGGAATATATGCAATAATAGAGAGTTTACTTGGACAGCTGAGGTACTACTGAGTGTATATAATTTATCAACGAATGAGATAATCATATGTCATATATGACGTCATAGGGTAGATTAAAATGTGGATGGATGGGTTGGATCGGATGCGGGTTGAAGTCCCATCCATCAACCAAAAACCACTCGCTTCCATTTGTTACGTATCCACATTTGTAATATGCATCTATTAATCCACCCAATGCAACTCTGTTTTCTGCAGCTTTGTTTTATCTATTAATTTATCCATTTACAGCTATATATACATTGCACCTATGACTATGAAAACTAGATTTAAAAGAAGCATGGGGTAGGGCCAGTAATGCTAAAAATACATTGGTCGGATTCCTCTCTAGATCTTGATTCCAGAAGCCAGAAGGAGAGGAATCTTTTATATATTTATTTTAGTATTTAACGTTTAAACCACCGATCTCATAATTGAACCCAACCCAATCTGCGGGTCTTATTAGGCAGTACTCAGTATCAGTAGTCGAGATGGTCGCATGGGATCAAACCCGCGGATACGTAGGTTTTCCATGGTATGCAGTATTGATCAGTATGTTTTTTTTGTCTCTGGTTTAAATTGATGAAAATTGTCCATACATATAGTGTTCATGGTTATGAATGAATGAGACCCCTCTCTCTCTCTCTCTCTCTGTCTATGTGATTGTGTTTGTGAGGCTGAGAAGGTCCACACTCCACAGTTCAACAGTTCACACATATTTTTTATGGTCGTATAGAGCCCTCAAAGACCGTCCAATCCACCATGAATCGCCACATCGCGCATGAGGAAATGTGAAATCAAAAGCCAACTGCCGACTTCTAACTCCATGCTAGCTAAATGACAACAAATCCTCTCTCTCTCTCTCTCATCCACACACCGTCACACAGATAAACGTTGTTTCTTTCTCTTTTTATAGGACGACCCACATAAACTATTTCACACCTGAAGAGTACAAAAGAAGAGTGACATACTTGGAAGATCTAAGTTGCCGTCTCAATCCCAAGTCCAACTCTACAGATGAAAAAAAAAAAGATCACAAGAACTGTCACTTGATAACCACTAAAAGGTTTCTACTCTTTCAATAAGCTTGCTTGCACAAATTACATCATCAGCAAGCTTATAATTAAAGCCTTGGTTGCTGAACAATAACATCTTACCAGAGAAATCAAGGTTTAGTTTAATGAAATCTTATCATGCCCATTTCCATATTTAAACCAATTTTTTTTTTCAGAAAACAAAACAAAGCGATGTACTTGTTTTTAATTAACCATTAAATTAGATATCTTCACATACCCATTTTTCCTTTGATAACATTCTTTGACCACCCTATTAAAAAAGCTGGTCCAAACCACAATAGAAATTAAGCACAAAATGACAAAAGTTAAACATGATGTTAACATTTCCAAAAGTCGTAACACTGTTCAAATTAATATTTGTTCTTGTCTCCACGCTTGTAATAGTGAGCAAATAGCAAAGCACTGGTGACTGCTCATGACTACAAAGCGTCGTTTCCCAAGTGAAGGGAGGCCGGTCGGTCTCCGGCCGCCCCGGTAATTAGAGAAGGGCAATCTCTTTCCATGGCACTGGTTGCATGGGATGACTAGTTGTGGATAGCTTGGGAGAATGGCTTTATGATTTATGCCACGTCGAATATAACGTGAACCTAATCGTGATCACATGGCCGGAGCAGACTTTAAATGCATGGAAAGGGATTGCAAGTTAATTGTATAATCTTTATAGATGATGGATCTTTGATAGATTTTCTAACTCTTCTCTTGTAGATAATAATTTTGAGAAATAAGAACCGGCCGCTGATGCAAAAGCAAAACTCAGCTCGTAGATGGATCTTTGTTGTCTTAACCCCCAAAAAACAAAAACCAATTAGTTTTCTAAGCTATAGACTAAGCTTTTAGAACTTGAAATCTGTTGGGTCATCGTGCCAAAGTCAGTTGTTATCTCCCTTTCTTTACATCACCGTATCTCGATTTATTAGGGTTTATCAGTCCTGTTTTCTTGCTTCTAATTATTAATGGAGGACAGACTATATATATTTTATGTTTATAAAGAAGAAAAAAAAAAGGACACAGAAAAACCTAGTCAAATTGGAAACCCTCATCATCATACTTCATACACGCATCACGAGGTTTGGAGGTTGAATACCTTGGGAGTACTTTCACTGAGACCCTGGGAGTATGTAAGAGATGCCGAGCTAACTTAACTCCATTACCAGAAGAAGTTATTAATAGATCGTGATGGATGTTACTAACTTACGTTTTTATTTTTTATTTTTTGAAATTAAGGTAAAAATTATGGGATTGAGGTTTGAAACAACAAGTAAACGCTATTAGGGTTTCCCGGTGCAACCACATTGAATGCCACGCGGTTTTGTAAGGCAGAGAAGGCTTGGCACAGCTGACTTTTGCAAGGGCATGAGTAAATGCTCTGGCTGGCATCTTTTGACTCTTAAGGGAAACCTTTTGCCGCTTTAGGGTCAGCGTACGCGACCCTTTAGTCTCTTCTATAAATATGGACCCAGAAACCATTGCCTTGGACGCTTGTCTCAGCAATCCAACAACAAACAAGCTAAGATAAACACAACGCAGGAGAAGAAGATAGAGGAGAGTAGAATAGACTCTCTTGTTGGCATCACCAAAGAAAGTTGGAGACAAACACACCAACGCGGCGGTATGGGTAGACCACCTTGCTGTGATAAAATCGGTGTTAAGAAAGGACCTTGGACTCCAGAAGAAGATATCATCCTTGTCTCTTACATTCAAGAACATGGTCCTGGAAATTGGAGGGCTGTTCCTACCAATACTGGTAAATTTTCTCTTTTGTTTCTGTTTTCAGATCTTAGTTCATCTCTTTACTTAAATTAGGTTGCTCTTATCGATGAAGTATACTGTATTTAAGACAGTACAGGTCCATAATGGCTTCTTGGTTGTGTGAAAAATTGAAAGTACAGGTTGCTTTGATGAATATTTATACGACCTGTTTTTTTTTAACACTATTTTCCTTGTGGGTTTGGACAGGTTTGCTTAGATGCAGCAAGAGTTGCAGGCTTAGATGGACTAATTACCTTAGGCCGGGGATCAAACGTGGTAACTTTACTGAACAAGAAGAGAAGATGATAATCCACCTTCAAGCTCTTTTGGGAAATAGGTAAACCCCCCCCCCCCTCTCTCTCTCTCTCTCTCTCTCTCTTGCCCATATTCCAGATTCAATATGGACATGGGCATCTATAATATCAGAGTTTTTTCTATTTTGTTTATCTTGATGCAGTGATGTGTCTGTATTTGGAGAGGCTTTGGCTTAGTATATTAATGAGCCTGTGATTTTGGTGCAGATGGGCTGCCATAGCTTCCTATCTCCCTCAAAGAACAGATAACGATATCAAGAATTACTGGAATACCCATTTGAAGAAGAAGCTCAAGAAGCTTCAAACGGGCTTTGATGGGCATACCAAAGATGGGTTCTCAGGTTCCCAGACCATGTTAAAAGGTCAGTGGGAGAGGAGGCTTCAAACTGATATCCACATGGCCAAGCGTGCTCTATGCGAGGCCTTGTCCTTGGAGAAACCAAACAGTCTGTGCGACTTGAAGCCCTACGATAGCTACTTCTCCTGGATGAGGCCAAACCAAGCATCTACTTATGCATCAAGCACGGAGAATATCTCAAGGTTACTTGAAGGTTGGATGAGAAATTCATCGAAATCTGGTGGATCAACCCCTGAGACCACTCAGAATTCTATCAATATGACGGTTGGAACTGATTCTACTTCTAGCCAGGGCACAACAAGTGCATGTGCAGCCAACCATACTGACGATTTATCACCTGATGCCTTTGAATCGCTGTTAGATTTCGACTCTTCTACGCCTGATGTCTCTCAATCAACATCGCTAGATGAGACAGCGAATTTTGCACAAGAGACCAGCCTACTCCAAGATGAAAGCAAGCCCAAGTTGGAAGCCCAAGCCCCTCTTTCAATGCTTGAGAAATGGTTGTTTGATGAAGGTATGACTCAAGGCCAAGAAGACCTGATTGGGATTTCACTAGATGAAACTTCTGAGCTGTTCTAAGGAACTCTACTCCCTTTTTGGGGGCTGCTGGGGATCTTTCTGTTATTTTCTTTCTTTCTTCTTTTTTTTTTTTTGTCTGGGTCTTGAACATTAAACATTGAATTCCCCTGTTGCCCGATCTGAAAGAAATCAGCCACCCACCCAATGCTAGAGAAGTGTAAATTACAAACGACTATATAAATTAAATATTTTAATGTATGAATTAATTGAATAAGTTTCTAACTAGTCCGCTAAGAAGGCTTTATATATGTGTAATCGTACTTCTTTGTAAGTAGGCTTTAAAGTGTAATTTTTGCACCTTGTTCTGTGCATATCTAGAATTGAAAATGAGATTTTGTTTCTGAAGCTTATATAAATCCCTATTCGGAATTTATGATGATGTTTATTTATTTATTAATTTATTAATTTCTCAAAAAAAAAACTTCATTCATTTATATCATAATTACTTTGTATCTCTGTGCATTGCATGAAGCAATTTACTATCCTCTATTGAATATTGATAATTGATTACCTTTACTTTTTTTTTTTCTGTTTTCAAAACTGAAAGATGATCGTAACTTCAGTAAATAACCATTGACACGTAGCTAATGTGCAGTGGAGACGTTGGAGAATTAGGGTTTGACTTTTCTATCCAATATATTTGTGCATGACAAGGATAATGGAAAGTCAAATCCTCTCTCTCTCTGTAACGATGTAAGCAAAAGCAAAAGCTGCTAGTGCAACAATATTCTAGAAAATGATCAAATGATCAAGCCATTTTAGTTAAAAATTGGGCCGATTATGATTGAACCATGATTCCATCGGTCTTTTTTCTTCATCGGTCAAAGGTTTAGGGGGAGAAGAGAAAAAGTAAAACAAATTTTTCAAAACAAATGAAGCTAAATTCAATTGATTTTCCGATTTATTGGAGACAAAAACAAAATGTTTTTTTTTTCTCCTCCACGACTTGGTTTAATAGGGGAAAAATACACAAGCATATTTTAATTTTCTATTAATATTCTAACATCTACTCTATCTTGCTTCTTTTGATTTTTCTTTAATTTATAAAATCTCCTCAGTCTTTACGAAAAAAAAAAAGACTGCTGTGCCTCAACATTGTATTTTGTGTAAAAAACATTGTTTTGAAAGAAGACTTAAGCCTTGAGGGATGTGAGACTTAAACCTCAAGCCTCAAGTACTACTGATTATTTAGTGGTTAAATGCAAAAAAAAAAAAAAATTACATATTTTATGTATTTTTTATAGCTCAGAACATTTGTAATAAGCGCTTTAGTAATTATGAGCCAAAAATTAAGAAGAGTAAATTAGAATGAAAAACTAAGAGGATAAATATCATATTGGTTTCTCTTATGCTATGTTTGGTTCGAAAGGAAAGGTAGGGAAAGGAAGTTCAATGCAAAAAAGGGCCAATAACAACTTTTCTTTCAAACCAAAAGCCGCCTTAGTTTTTTAAGAGAGTGCAATGCAAAATAGGGTAAACAAATTTTTAGTTTTTCTTTGATAAATCAAGTAGGATTTTTTTTTCTTATTATTCTAAATCTAACATCTCAAATTCGTTATTTTTTCATTTTCTTTCCTAATAGATTATTTTATTTTTATTGATTCTTTTTTTAAATCAATTCCACTAAATTATTATTTTTTATTTAAAACTGTTAAATGACTATAGATCTAGCTAATATCAATTACATGAATGATACTTCATATGTTTCCTTTATTCTAAACTGGTCATCTAAATAATTTGAAAACTTTGCATTTTGAAACATGAAATATAAAATATTTATAATTGCTAATTGATAATTTATTATTTTATTTAATACATAAAAGCTAGAACGTGTTGTTGATAAATTTCTATTTTATGAAATTTGTACCTTCTATTGTTTTAATTTAATATATTATATGTTATTTTTATCATTTATAAACTGTAATATATATATATATATATTAATTTTAAGGCAAGACTTACACTTCATTTTTTTGGGCCATTACATCTGAATTGCGTCAGAGTTTGGGGCCCCCGTTGTATACCCTAAATTTTTTTTTTTTTTAATTGGAGATTGGCCGGAACTGACCCGTTTGATTTATCCATGTTACATTTAGGACAAACATAGATGTATAAGTTAAAAATTAGATGATGGTTAAATTTGGACCAAACTATCTGAAACTGAAACTATGGTCAAACCGCGGTCAGAGTGTCGGTCTAGGTTGCTCTTTAACAAAGAGATACTTGTAATAAGTAAGATCACAGGATATCTCTCTCATGAACTGGAAATGAACCTCGGGGCAGGACATGCATTGGAAATACGCATATGGTCTTAAATGCAGGACATGTGAAGTGTTTTGACTTCTTCTTAATTATTATTTATTTTTCTCAAAATCGAAATTGCCTGATCGATGCTGCTGATTCCTGAGAGTCCTGAGTAATCCGAACTGTAAAGGGATGATAAGACCCAGAAGTCCCTCATGAATACCATTACCAAATGCGAAGGAAAAGAAATCAAACTTCTTTATGATGACGACCTTTTGAATTGGAATACCACAGCAAACCCAGAAAAAAAAGGGTGGGTGTATTAAATGGATGTTCCAGCGCTCTCTTCCACATCACTGTTGCTTGCAGCTGGCCGAGAATAGAACTACAGAAGGAGAGAGAGAGAGAGCATATATTATATATACAAGGCCCACAGCAGGTAAGGAAATGGCCAATTCTCACCTTCTCTGCTTCTCAAAAGGAATTCTTCTCTTATTGTATGGTGAAGTGATAGGCTGTGAAGCTGGCCTAGTGGCTACTGGAGATTGCAGAGATGCATGCATGAGAGGAGAACCCATATTATGTTCATTCCTAATATGAAAATGGAGAAATTAACCAGGTAGCTTCTGTTCATCTCAGTTTTGAGAGAGAAATCCCTTTGATGGAGGGCCTTACAAGCCAACCTTAATTGTGCTGTATTATTTAAGTGAAGCATGTGAGTGAAACAGTAGAGATCTAGAGTGAGAAAGAGAAACATGGGGACAGATTGGGTTAGCAGATACTGTAGAAAGACATGAACAGAGAGGAAGTAGTTACGTCTATTCTTCTTCTATTCTACACAAGACCGAACAGGCTCGTTGGTCAGGGCCCCATGATTAATATACTCCTGTTGGCTGGTATTAAAGATGGTAGGGTTTATTTGCCTAAAATGGTTGCCCTCTCATCACGGGATAGCGTGTTTCTAGGCACACGGATCAGATGAGATAAAAAAGATAAAAAGAGTCGACATCCTCGTCCATGAGAATATGAGAATACTCAATCAGTTCTTAATTTCTTAATGTACCTGCATACCAGACTTTAACATGCTTTACCAAAATTGAATAGACTTCAATATGCTTTTAATTAGTACCTCTCACCGACAAATTTTTTATTTGACACGTTAAACATACAGAATGTAAATGAATGGTGGGTAATTAGTTGCTCGATCGGTACCGCCTGGCCGGAGCCGGGGAAGTCATACTTGAGCTGTGGCACTTCAGTGGCTTTCCAAACCACCTCAATCAAAGCTCCACCCCTCCTAAGATCAATTATTCATTTAATCTTGATTTCAAACTGCCCAAATTACTGCTTTTATTCTCATCAGCACTACCCGTGAAAATTCCAGATTAATTAGTAACTGCAATTTGTGCCAGTGCATTTTGGTCTTTGAAATTTAAAATATGACAATTCACTATCTGAACTTTTAAAGCGTGGTAATTTAGCATTTACTATTAATCAGCAGTTAACCTGCCGTTAAGTGACAGTTTGAAAAGGAAACAAATGTATTTTGAATGTCATTTAATTTTCTTTATCAATCATCTAAACGTTGACAAAAATTAACAGTTTCAAATCTTTACTCTTTCAGTTCAAGAAAGTTTGGGTTGCTTTTGAGTGGGTATTCTGGTGACCCTGACATTTTTCAATAACTACAGGTACTAGATTGTCACGTTTTAACTACAGGTACTAAATATTTTATTTATTGCATTTTAAAATTCGAGAACCAAAGTAAAAGATACTAATTAGAAATTTTTCTTTAAATTTATACCCCACCTTTGTAACTTGTATTTGACATTTTTTAGAATTCACATCTACCCTCTACATAATAGGGTGCCCCACAGCATATTCCAATGGTGTATTGGAAACATCTCCCCACTGAAAACTTGGGGAGATGTTTCCAATGCATGCTGAGATGTAGATGTGGGGCACAGATGTGATCTCACATTTTTCCTATTAATTTTAGTTATATAGGGATTTTTCCTTTTTGAATTTGCATGAATACCTCACACACGCCCCACATCACAATCTAACTGTGTATTGAAAACGTCTCCTATCATCGGGAGATAATTCGCAATGCACGTTGTGGAGAGTATTCTATCGGCTGCCAATTTAATTTAAACTCTTTTTTTTTGATAAAATGACATTAAAAAAACCTTATCAAAGCTGAAAAAGCTGGATACATGATCACATTAGAGGATGCTAATCCATAGAGAAAAATGGGCCGGGTTGGAGTCAGGGAGTTTGCTGGACGATGAACCATTTTTTGGGAGGGATTTCATGTAGTAACTTCTGGCTTATTGAAAGTTTTATGGTTTTCAAAATCGGACCAGACAGGAAAAACCGGGAACCAGTCACCTGACTGGTTCTGTCTTCCCCCAAAACCATTTTTTTTCCTAAAATCATTGATTTTGGTTAGTAAACCACTGAACTAGCCAGTTAACTGTTTGAACGGTTTTGACTATTTTTTAATTTTTTTATTAAAATGGACTGACAGTTCAAACCAATAATCAGACCCCTGACCGGTTCAATCACCGATTCGGTTTTAAAAACCATGAAAAGTTTAGAAATTGTGTTTGGTGAAAAATCTAAAAATTCCAATTATGTTCTAATTTAACTAAAGATATTGACTTTTTTGGTGAAATAGTTGTAACATCTTTCTTCAAAACAGTAGTTCAGTCAATCAAAGCCGAAACCCTTCTAAATGAATGTTATACAACCCTGAGAATCTATCATCAGCTTGGTTGCGATTAATCACTTTAACTTCTGCCTGACCACATTATTTCAAATTTCAATACAGCCAAGACTACTTACTCAACGTTTCGAACTAGATAAGCACTAGAGAGCACTCTGCCTCTTCTACCCACAAACTCGATCTTCTCACGTCCTAATTCACAAGAAACTACCACTTTATACTGAGAACATCTCTCCTCCCCTATTTCCCAATGCATGTTTATAAAGTCTCATCACAAGAGACCCATGTGATGCATAGGCTAATGTTGAAAGGTGCTCATAAGGGAAGTGATTACATCCAGTTTCCTAATAAAATGCAAACTGGATCGGTTGTAACTTGTAACTAGCCCTTCTTTGATTTTTCATTTTTTTAAATTAAGAAAGCTACAAAATTTTAAAGGGGTTGGAAAATACAAAGAGAATAAATTGATGTGGGCAACTGCATCTCAGAATATATTATAGATTCTTCCTATAAATAATACAAGGCTGATTTCAAGGGAAAGTAGCTTTTTTTTTTTCCAAATTACCAGAGTTTCAAATTAGAAATAGGTAAAGAGTTTTTACTTTTTAAATTGTTGTTCCTTTAGAAAACTTGTACTAATGTATTACTTCAGAGATTTTTTAGGGAAAATTCTCATCAGTACCCTGTACTTTGGCTTGAGTGACAACTTGGTCCCCGAACTTTAAAATGTGACAATCCAGTATCTATCATTAATCAACCGTTAAGTGACATTTGAAAAGTCAAAAATGCCCTTCGAATGTCATCTGATTCTCTTTATCAATCATCCAAACATTAACAATAAAATGAACAGTCCCAAATTCTAGATTCTTTTAAACAGTCACCAACTTTTTTGAATAAAAAAAGGTTAGGATTTGGGATTCTTCAATTTTTTGTCAATGTTTGGATGGTTGATAAAGAGAATTAGATGGCATTCGAAAGGCTTTTTTGACTTTTCAAATGTCACTTAAATGGTTGATTAACGACAGGTACTGAATTGTCACATTTTGAAAGTTGAGATACTGAATTTCCCTCTTTCTTTTTTTATTTATTTTTGCATCTTTACAAGATTACCCAAATACAAGGGCAATATTTATGAGGTAGGAAAGGCATGATACTTGTAGGGCAATACAATGTTATAAAGTTTTGCATTTTACAACTTCAAGAATTTTGCAGTTCAAAATTTTCAAAGATTTTTTGATAGAGGAAAGGATTTTGCAAGTATTTTACAGAAGCGAAGTACTATTTTGGTAGTTTTAAATATCAAACTACTTTGTATAATAAATTATCAATTAATGAAAACCCTAATTATCATTTTATTGTTTTAGTGTCTAAGTTGCAACGTCAGGACGCTGACATTTCTATAATTGAAATTTCCCATTAATTTATAGAATAGTAATTTACTGATATCTAGTTCAAGCATTCAAGCACAAGCTGGGTTGGGCCAGAAAAAAGAAACTAAAACTACTCAATAAAAAAATTACACCAGCCCATGAGCTCATATGCAGTACCCACAGAACACTACACCTGTTAACTTTCTTTGGTATTACAGACGGTAACAGAACGAGTTGGATGTCACGGAGAGCATGCAGATACATGGGTTTGATCCCGTGCCTCGTTTGAGGGATACCGAGTGATGAGCAGATCTGGGCCCAATCTAAAAATTCACGCGCATATGCGCATATGAATATATGAAATAACAATACCCCATCAACAATTTATCATGTCCATGTTTATTACAATAATACATCTAGTAAGTTTGTCGCTCTTATAATCATACAAATACCGTAATGTAAATGAAAAGCCCATCTAGACCATGGGTTGGGAACATTTTTATCCGCCAGCAGAGAACCATGAGCACTAAGTCAATAATGTTATGTTCTTTCTATTAGCGTATTTGACTCTTGAGTCTAATCTATTCTTTGGTTCTTAACTTCTTATTCTTCTTATTGAATATTTGTTTTTATGATTTTGATTTCAGGTAACCTGGCAATCGGGTTGGGTGGGGCGGGTTCGAGTTGGGTCAAGGTATTTTGGGTTGGTTGAATTTCTGGTTGGGTTGTCAAATGCTAGACCCTAACTCTAAATGTTTGGATTAGGGTTAACCCATGGGTCAATTCGGATCATCCCAAAAAATAATTGAAATTTAAAAAAGTAAAGAAAAATTATATGAAAAATGTCAAAATTAAAAGAATTAACCTTAAAATTCCAAATATAAAATAAAAACTTGAACATTTAACAATTTAAAGAGTAAATAATAAAAAGTAAAGACTAAGTAATAAAAATTAAAGAGTGGAAACTTCTAACAATGCATAATTAGACTTGACAATCGAGGTCAGCGGATTGACCCATGATTCAACCCAACTCAACCCAACCCAATTTTTTTTGGGTCAGGTCGGGTCGGGTCATTTTCACATTCAGGTTGTTAAATATGAGACCCTAGATTGGATCGAATTTACGAGTTGGGTCAAATTTTTGCCAGGTCTAATTTCAGGGGAAGTATTACCCTCATGTGTCAAAAAAAATAATTGGCCAATTTTATTGCTTGTTATTTATGGGTGGGGTTGGGCCGATGAAATCAGATGGGCGATGCATTTTTTGGGTAAATTACATGGACCCTCCCGTATTATGGGGTCTGTGACAAAGACCCCCTACACTTTCTTCTTTTGGCCACAAACACTCTTGAACTTTTACATTGCAAGAAAGACCCCTATGGCCATTAAGCAGACGATAAAAAACATTAAATTACCAAAACACCCCATTAACATTTCTTTATTTTCTTTTTCTTGTCATTCTCCCTTAAAACCTGACTGACTGAAAAATAACTTCTTCGGCAGTTTGTTTTCCCAACTTGTCTATTGTGACAACCCATCGACTCATTCTGCCGGCGTTGCCACTGTCGCCATCCCGAACTTTGGCAGTCGCCGGAATACGGGTCACCAGCAAGCCCTCCCCAATGGGCAGCAGCTGCGTCTTCGACTCATCACTCCACCCAGACTCCTTGCACGCATTATAGCCCACGACCACCACCTGCACCACTCCAAAAACACCTTCATGGCCCTCAAGAGTACAATCTATATAAGTACAAAATCCGCTCCTCGGTAATTGTACACCAAGATGGATTTGGCGTCCCCAGCAAGGAACTCAACGCAGTCAGCATTGGGTTGACAAAGTGGAGCTCCTCCAGCCCAGGAAGGATGCACACCACCGAGCCGCCCGCCTAATGAATCGCGGCGACCAGTGCTTTGGTTGTTGCGCCTGCAACTCCTGCGCTTACCTCTACCGTGAGATGTAACTTGTAAGCTGCTTTGGTATTCAAAATGGAAGTAAACCTACACCTAATTATTACGACTAGAGATTCAGAAATGTATGGGGTTTAATTGTTTAACCCATTTTCATCGGTGCTGAATGCCGGGCGTTTCAGAATTATAACAAATACATGAGATAGATTAAGAAGATACAACAAGGACATGTTGGATTTTAATCTCATTAGAGATTAAATCGAATGGGGTTTGATTGATCAATTATAATGAAAAATGCATCTCATTGTGCGGTGCAATGAGGAGCTTTAGAGATGTACTTTGCTCGTAATTTGTACACACCCACATGGTTTGCAAATGGCAGCTTTGACTTTTGGTGTGAGGCTGATTGTTGAAATATCAACGGTTATGATTCGATCAGGTGTGATCAAGAAGTACTATTCAAAGTTAACATTGACCTTTAACTTCCTTTTTAATACTCACAATGTTTGAAATTGTGACCGTTCAATAAGCATTTTCTAAATTAACACCTTCCTCTGCTTTATGATTCTTCAAAAATTATTCAAGGAACATGAATCAAGTAAATGCATACAAAATCTTTTCAAAAATCATTCTTGTCTTCCTCTGTTTTATATGCTACTGTTTCACACAAGGTTTATTCGGAGAATCTTCAACTTTGTTGTTTGTAGATTATCGCTCAAGTCTCTATTGTATCATGAGAACGGATTTGCTTGTAACTCAACAGAAAACTCAGTGAAATTAAACAGGGGCAAATAACGTTTTAAAGACAGTATCTTCAAACATGCCTTAGAGCCAGGGGTGGAGCTATGAATTTTTTACGAGGGGGGCCAACACTTATGGATGGACCATAAGGGAGCCAACCATTGGGTCAAAAGTGAGGGAAGGGAACAAACATACCTATAAAAATTGTATTGAGTGTGCAAACTTCTGGACCATAGGGTGGGCCATGGCTCCCTTGGGTCCCCCTAGCTCCACCCCTACTTAGAGCTTCTCCTCCAAATTTTAGTGACCTCGATTTATGTCCGGAGAAGGTGTTGGAGGCTGAATTTACATTAGAAATTGAAGCAGCCAACGTAGATATAGAATTCACTTTTAAAGTGTCCATGTGTGATTTCATAGGAGCTGAGATAGTAGTAATTTTCCTGTTCCATGGCCAAAGATAAGTAAATCTCTATTGCGTACCGAAGGGCTATAAGAAGTTGAAGATTTAATGGAGTGCAGTTCTTTTTGTGTTATGCTGGAGAATTTGCAAAGGAAGAAATAGGCAAACCTTTGAAGATAAAAATAGGCAGAGACAGAACGCAGTGGCAGATATATGTTAAATGTTAGCAGATTGGATTCATAAAGAATTTAATTATGCAAACAGAAGTGATCCATCAATCAGATGAGGGGGTTATTCGGGGAACTGTGTAAAGTTAATTCAGTTTATGTTTCTGGTGTTTGAATGGAGTGGAACTAATAATCAAAGCAAGCAGTACTGATGGGAAAGTGGGATTCATTGAATCTCTCATATACTAACCATTTTCACAGTTCAGAGGTAAGCTTAGGTGGCATTTTCAGCAGACCAACAAGCCATTGGTTTTCCTGTTTCTCTACTTTGGTTGGTTCTTCTGTTATGGTGTTTGATGGTTTAATGATTTAATGAGTGTGGCTACATCCGTAGCTGCCATCGCGTCTACTGTCTCTCTGTCTGTCCTTACCTAGACTGCTCGGAGCTGGTGCTCAATGAGTGTGGGGGGAAAGTTAGGAAATCAAGATGCAAACCAAATATGAGCCAGGAACAGAGGCCCCACGGAGACCAAGAAACACAGTCACAAAAGAATCAAGGCGAGCAAGATTTGCAATCTCAAGAACAGGGGCAGGAGCTGATAGAGCCGATCAAGTATGGTGATGTGTTTCTTTCTCCGGTGAACTTGAGGACAAGTCCATAGCACCTCAAGATGCTGCCATGATTCAGACTACAGAGCAATCTGGGGATTGGATAAGGCTGATAAAATAAATTAGAAAAGTGTAATTTGAGTATTTAAAAAACTTTAAATGGTCAAATAAGAATCTTTCTTGAAATCAACAGATAGAATGCTAGCCCTATAGTTCAGGGGTCTTTATCACTGACCCTATAGTTCAGGGGTCCGTGTAATTTAACTTTTTTTTTTTTTTTATATATATTTTTGTCTGTTCGTACATCATAAGATTCAAAGATTGGATGCAGCATACAAGAAGCAGGAAGGGCGCTTTCCTATTTCAATGAACTTGTGTAAGTGTAGTTGATGACGATGACGAGGCATCCAGTATTGGCGGCTAGATATAACCATCGTTTTCATTACTAGCCCACTCACAAGTGGGGTCAATTAGGAGTTAGGACCCATTACAAAACAGGGTCAAGCTTTGGACTCGGCCCATCAACATCTCTAGCTGCAGCCTGGCCGGATTGTTACTCCTTTTTCCTTCCATCTCTTTTCAGAAAAATTGTCTAACTTGGAGAATTTATGTATGCACTAAGTTCAAATCTTTTTGTACAAGGTTTGACCTGGATATATATATACATTCAAGATTGTGGTGGCAAACTTTTATGCCAGACGCAAGCTGGTCTTTTGAGCAAACGACTGCCAGCCCAAAGTCTTGTTTGGATTGGGGAAAAGAATTACGATACTGATCCAGGCACCACTGCCTCTTTTTTTTTTATGTATGTCAAGGCTGGAGCAAAAATAGGCAAGCCCAGGCCCAATCCAAGTTTTAGGAACTCTCTCTCTTAAATCCTCCTTCCTTTTTCTCGTCTCCTTTATTTCTCTTTTCTGTGGGTGCGAATATGCTGTTGATACTTGTGTAGCAAAAGAGCCTTATACGTGAAAATGTTTAATTATACTTTATAATGATAAAAATACCCCTCAGATGTTGCTTAATGCAATCAATCAGTCCTCATTCTTGACCAAGATTGTTAGTTTGTATGTGTGTGTATATGAATATGTATTTGTGTGGTGAGCGAAGATGTGTTATTATTGACATTGTGAAGAGAGTTATGCGCAAATATAAAATAATGTAATGGTGAGCTATTCAAATAATGGGAACGCCTAATACCAAAAAAATATGACAAATGCAGGAGGCGACTCTTTTGATTGCGTAGATGGAAGTGACTCTTACTTTCTGTGTGTAGAGAAGATAATTGACCTGCAGACTCTGATATTAATGCTTCTTTCATCTCTTTATCTTCGCTACTATGTCAAACAAAAATTTTGTTTCAAGAGGATTTTATGGGGTTACCTGTTTCTTGTATTCATGCTTTGTTTTTGTTTCTCGGTAAGGCGGGCTATGTCATCCCCCAGTTTTCCTTTTCCTGATTGTTTTATTAGTAAAATTTTAAGTTATTTGCCCCAGCTTCCTTTTCTAGGTGCGCAAAGCGGTTTTGGACCCAACAGATGGCACGATTTCAGAAAGAATGGATAGGGAGCGGATCCCCACCTAGCTAGAAAGGGTTTGCCCGGTTTGCTGATGCGGCAGCTTCCGACCGGAGGGAGATTCACTGAGCTTGAGCTGTTGAATGCCCGAATTAATAATGGTGATGGAATTGAATCCAATATTAAAATTTATTAAAATGGTAGAATTGGCAAAATGCATTCAGCTCAGTTGCAGTTGCACCCCCACACAACCCTGTCTTGAGAAAGTGCAAGTCCAATCTTTTAAGTGGGACATCATCAAGACCCGTAGGCCGTAAAAGGTGGTGAGCCTGAAGAAACCCTAGCAGCTGTATGGTGTGGAGATGTACTACACCGATGAGAATGTGAGAATTATACAAATTTAATTCGACAAAGATTTATTCAAGCAAACAATTACTCAAGAATAATACCTGTTAATGCATCTTTTTGGGCTATGGCTTGGATTGGTAGAGTTGTTGTTGATGAACCAAATTAATTAAACCTGCCCTGAATTTTGCAGCTAACAGAACAACTGCACAGACAAATAAATAAAAGGGTACCCCTTTTTTATTCTGGGTCTTTTACACATTCTTAAGATGAACAAGAGTATGGAGTAATGTTTGTCCATTTTCTTTTGGATATGATGTCTAACGTGTTTCATTCCTGTCTTCTGGGGGTCCATTTTGGTTTTGGTTAACATGTCAAACATGTTTGTTCCTCCTCTGATCCATCTACATCTATTAGTTAATATGTCAAAGGCCCTGGCCCCTCCTTTCACTCTCTCTTCTCTTTCTCTCTCTGATGCTTTTTCCCAAGCCTAAAGCCCAAGCTTCCCTACCAATGAAGAAGTCCAGATCACCAAATACACAGTTAATGGGCCTACCAAAAGCATTGAAAGTTTCCAGGTCGGCGGTTCCATGGTTCCGTGCTTACATTCATTAATTATTTTTTTTTTCATATTGACAGATTGACTCATATTAATGGGCCTCTAATGAATGAGCACCACGTTCCAAAGCGCATTGCTTATGCAGGTGGTCTCTATGATCCTGTGGGTGTGAGACGGTCTCACCACTCTCTCTCTCCCTCAACATCTTTGAAATGAAAACATACAAACACAATTGTCTAGAAAATTTGTCCCATAGGTCGAAAATAGAAAGAAGGAACAACAGACATGATTTAATGTATAGGGGTCAGTCTAGCAATTTCTCCATGGTTAGATGAATTAGATTACTAACTCCAACTAATTTGAGCTATTAACAGGGCAATATCCATCATTTCTAGTGTTGCAGTAGCCAGTAGTACCGTTGCACTGTAAATGCTCCTACCTTGTATACGGTTT
This sequence comes from Nelumbo nucifera, assembly GCF_000365185.1. Next base: position 4,508,068 of record NW_010729075.1, read on the forward strand.
GATATTTTTTAGCTAGCTTTAATACAAATAATATATTTGAAATTGCTCTAATTAATCTGGTTCCTTTTAGTTAATTATATATAAAATTAATTTTTTAGTTAATCATCAATTTCTCTAGTCTATTACAAGGATATCCTACTTTCCACTCAACTCCCCTTAACAATTAATTAATGCCATGCATTGCACAGGTCCTAAGTCCCAACTAATATATAAATTCCACATAATATGCGCTGGCTGTTATAAACGCTTCCAACCCCCAAATCTTACTTTTGGAGAAGAATAATAGAGACCTTAACCACTAAATAAAGATGAAGTATATAAATATATACTTGTCAAAACTTGTAATCATCCTGTCGGTTTCGTCAGCTAATGAAAGACAATAATGCTGATGACTTGCTTTATAATATTGTAGTAACTACTCTGATCTTACACACATGCACTATTAACAGCCATCGATCTCTGCTTTCAATGCTTTTAATTAATTTTAATGCCTTGTCAAGCTTAAAAAATTTAATGCACATTCCATAATATTCAAAACAAAGGGTGGAGAAGAAAAAGAAGTAATTACAATGCAAACATAAAAATAATATATATATATATATATATATATATATATATATATATATATATATATATATATATATATATATATATCACGAGCAGGGTTCGGTTGGTGAGAAGCAAAACGCCTCATCTTTCATTATCTTTTTCCCTCACACTACCATCATTCATGTCTTTAGTCCCTGTCAACTTTTCACTATCATCTCTCTCTCTCTCTCAATACCCATTAACAACCAAGCTCATATTGCTTCCGATGGGATATATTTCAGTAAAGCCATAACATACTATAAGGAAAGATATATAGCATTATTGTTTGAATGCAATGCATCCATTGATAACACATTCCACGTTGGTTTGTCTTGAGGAACCAAGATATATACCATACTTGGCCTAGGTTTCAGACCCAAAGATTGATGATAGAAGATTTGAAATCCAGTACGTCTTTCCATGATGTAGCAATGCCCCATGTGCTCATCAAGATCAGAAAGCTTCTTAGCTCCACTGCTTGTCTGCTTCACCAAAAAGGGTGTGTTTCTATTGACGCCAAAGGCATCGCCGGTCGGGCGGCCTCTGATCAATATACCCTGCTATTTGGATGCATGATGGATATTCAAGCGGGAGAGCGGTCAGGCTAGAGCTTGACCAAACAATGTAGACCCTACCATGTTCCTTTGCTAATTGGCTCCAAAGTTGACGTACTTAAACATGAATTTTCTTTTGGAATTTCTGGGCGAGACCCCAATCAACTATTTGTTCCCGCATCATCGTTACTCCCATCCTTTTAGCATCTGCTATTTAGCTTTCTTTACTCCTTTTCTCCCTCTCATCTGGGCTCCATTTCATCAATTATTTGGCTTCTTTTTAGCCTCATATTTTGCACTTGCAGACCCAAATGATCCGATGGCCTAAACTCCTCCCTATATGTTGCTTTATTTATTTTATGGGTAATACCATCAAATTGGTTTCAGATTCTCACTTATCACCACAAAGTGGGTTTTGGGTTTGAGGAGTTTCGGGTCCATGTCAACAATCACCACCACCTCACGTGTGGTACACTTCTTAAATCATTTTTTTTTTCAAAAACAAAAATAGAAATTAAGTTCAAATTCAGATGTTCTTGTTTATGGAAATTAACCAATCTAGTAGGCTGTTGGCCAACATAAACCCCATATAAAATATTTCATTTTTCTTACTAGCAGGCTTTTGATTTGGTTAAAACTCTTCTTCTTTTTTATTTCTTGGTGATGAAATTGGTTAAACCCCAGTGACTCCTTTTGCTATATGGAAAGGAGCAAGTGTAGAAACACATGGAGATGAGTTAGTTGTTGCCAGTAGAAATAATTTCTGGACGGGAATCTATTTCCACCTCCATTACAAGACAAAGTTAAGACATATATGCATATATGCATCTTCATCTCTGGTTTGTAGTTTGTACATGCGATCTTGGTAATTTATTCGAACAGAAAACCAATGAGAGGAAGAAGAAGAAGAAGAATCTAGATTCAGAGAATACGAAATTGAAATTCTGGGAATGAAAACCAAACCTTTCTATTTGGTTGCTATAGTTTTATTGTAAATACTATCAAAGAAGGATAAATTAGGTAAGCGATGTAGGTATAGCAACTAAAATTGATTGCCAACCAACAAGTTTGGCGGGATGCTAGCACAAGACTTATCAACTGTGAATAATGGAATGAATATGCAGATCTTAGTACCAGATTTTATGTTAGGATTCATGTACTTGGGGACGATTGCAAGTGGGGTATAGTTTTTTTTTTCTCAGTGACAGTGGCTGCTTTCTTTGTAGTCGTTTCATTCTTTTCTCCGGCCCCCGAGGACATTCCAAGTTTGATAGCTGCGCAATTTCTATACAGTCAGGATTTGTTCATAAATCGAGACTGATTTGACATTATCAGTAAAAGAAAAACAAAAGTTGGAGCAGAAAATTAAAGAAAGTAATTAAGCACAAATTTAATGAAAATATAGACACTTAAAGCCAAAGCCACGGGTGTTATCTATTTGTCTTTGCAAATTGCAATGGTCGTTTGATTTGAAAGATTTTACGTCCGTCCTGGGTTGATGGACTGCACTATTTTGGACTCTTATCTCCTATGCAAGGAACTAATTAAAGAAGATCCTCATCGAACAGCTCCATCGCTCACAATCACTGTTCAAATTCTTCAAAATTCAATAATGATGATGATGATGCTGTAGTAGTAAGCGTCCATGGCCCTCCTGGCTCTGACCAAGCCCAAGAGAAAGAAACCTTGGCGATGGGGCAATTAACGGTTAACAGAAATGCTGTCTGAGTCAGAGGTGATAAAGATAACTCTAAGGTTTGGGGGTCTGGTCGAACAGAAGATATGGCTTCGAATTTCTGATATGCACAGCATGGCAATTATATTCCACCCCTGATGACATGCACATGCACATGCACATGCGCATGCGCATGCGCATGCACTACAAACGAAACCACTGATAACCAATTAACCAACTCCTTTCAACGGTTTCAACTGCCGCGCGAGCTTAATATGTTCGACTCGGGGCCTCTGGGGCAGGGACATGGCCGGCCGATTGAAGTGGTGATTAGTCAGTCAGTCAGTCTAGAATCTGGATCTGGGCCACACTACTACTGCTCTCAGTGCCAAAAGATCATCTCTTCTCTTGTGCTGTGTTTTCACTGTAGCGTGGATTTAAGAAAATGGTGTTATACAAGAATGAGAGGTTGAAGTAACAAATTAAAACCAATCTATATATATATATATATATATAGATTGGTTTTGAATTATGTAGGTAGGTAGGGACAGGTTCAGGGAACCTGTTTTAATTTGACAGTCCATGGTTAAACCTACTTATTCAATAATGGGTCCTGCATCTACCCTATTACACCCTGCAAAACGTACCGTTGTCTGGCTCCAGCTTTTGCAACATTATTCTTTAAGACAAAATTAACGGTAATATGCCCAGGCCACTTGCACTCTTTGGAACTGGGAAGCTTGTTTCACCTTTTCCTTAGCAGGGCTACGGCAGACTTTCACCCAACACCTACTATAATCTTCCCCCCTCCTCTCTCCCTCGATAATTAATTTATTTAGGCCCCGGCAGTTCGCTTTTCAGTAAGTTATTTATCCGGATAAATGGCTATATTTGCTTTTCGGTAAGTTATTTATCCGGATAAATGTAGTTATTTGGGTAAGTTTTTTTTGAGAAATATTTTCTCGGGTAAGTACATTTACCCATGTTCTTTTATTTCTCATGTAAATAAGGCAATAACCATTTTAGTTATAAAAATCCATTATTAAAAATGACATTTTTATCCTATTCAAGTGATTCCTAGAAAAATAAACTTTCCTTAAACCCCACATAAATCTGAAAAAAAAAACATGGGATTCTTAGTCAATAAAAACCAAAATCCCATTGACCAATTTTCCCCTCTCAAAATCCGAAAAAAATGCCCCTTATTATTACTTCTCTAAGTGAAATTAATTTAATATCTGGTATCTGATCATTTACTCCACTTAAATTAATCTTATATACAATTAACGGGTGTTATATTCAGCACCCCACTCAGCTTTCTAATTAATTAACTTTTTCATTTTCGGTGAGAGAAGCAAGTCCTAAGAGGGTTAAATTTAGCTTATTGGAATAGGTTGAAGCCATGCATATAAATTCTTTAGCATTTTATTCTCGAAACTATATCTGGGGTAAAAACATTTTTTTTGAAACCAAAAGCAAATTCTATATTTATTTATTTCAAAAGCTCCAGCCAGAAGTATTCTATCATATTAATTATATATAGGACCTTAACATGCTATTTGGCACGAACTTCCAATTGAAATAAATGAACAAATATACCTGTGGTTACCAATGAAATGGCTCTCATAAATTGTTTGGATGAAATTCAAAGTGGAGCTAATACGTTACAGTCCGTGGTTCATAAATGCTATTACTTCTGTACGAGATTTTACATCTTCAAACCAAACATCAGCCTATATATAACATAATCAAATATAATGGGAACAAAGGAGATGAAATCTTTGTCACATTGTAATATCTAAATTTCCCTTGTAGAACTGATTTGTTTTTTAATTTATTCGTTTTTGATACTAAGTGTTCTATATATATCCAAATGGGACCAAATAATTTTTAACTTGTAAAATATTAATGATTCTTACCAAGTGAAGTTGTGAAATTAATGACGACAAGAGAATACTACTAGGTTTCAAGGTTTTTTTTTTATCTTTTTCTTTTTTATTTGAGGCAATGAGCTACATGGTAGGGGTAAGCCATGACCCAAACCCCTAGACGATCCAATCCTAGAGCAGGCAGCACTCGACCCCAGGTCTCAACGGCACCCAACTTGAGACTTTACCAACAAGCTAGCTAGCTAGCACCTTCTTCTTGGGAAACACTTACCTGGGTAAGTGTATTTACCCATGTTCTTTTATTTCTCATGTAAATAAGGCAACGACCATTATAGCGATAAAAATTCATTATTAAAAGGGGTATTTTTGTCCCATTCAAGTGTTGGCAACTTTCCCCTTAGGTGGGAAGTGATTTACCCACCTAGGAGATGGGCATCACTTACCCTTCCCTGATCCCCACATAAATCTGAAAAATGAACATGGGATAATTCCCATTGACCAACTTTCCCCTCTCTCAAAATCCGAAAAAAGAAAACCCCCTTTGAGTTATTTATTACATCATATGTTACGAAGACATATGTAAGATGTGTGTTTTATATTCATTTTTTTTTTATATTTTCATCAAAACAACATTAGATGCTAAAATATTCAATGATATCGAGAATATTTTCATAAAAATATATAGTATATGAATCATATGAATTTTCAAAAATATGTGATAGAAATATGAAAATGCATTGTTTTCAATTTATATAATGTATAACACAAGAATGATAATATTGTAAATATGTATATATGTTTTTACTTTTTAGTAGATTATTCGTACATTTGCATGTGAAATACAGCTGCCCCTCAAATAACTAATAACCATGGTGAAAAGAAATTATATTAGTTGTTATAAGCAAATGATATAGGAAAAATCCATTTTGTAATAACTTTTATATGCAAACATTATGTCATCCATTACAAATTCCATTTGTAAGTAACATGCATTAAAGTAGCTTTTTAAAAGTTAGGTGTGCTTTCCAGATACGTCTCCATACAATTAAAAAATAAAAAGGAAAATCAGTACATTTTTGCTTCCCAAAATACATAAATCAATTTCAAGACGAAAAGTATAGTCTAATAAAAGCCAAAATACTAAGGAGGGAAAGGAAAAAGATTCTTAACGTAGGTTTTTTGCTTTCAAATAATAACATAAACAAATAGACACAAAAAAATTCAATTGAAGAACAAAGCCTGGGAATGGAAATAAAAGATGGTGGTTCAAGTTATGGGTCTTGAAAAAAAAGAAAATTAATAATCTTGTTTTTTTTCTTAAATTTTTCTGAACGGAGTTCACAAATTATATATAAACTAATGTGCCTACTTTTCCTTGGCGTCTCCATGTAGACCATAAATTTTAAATCAGAGTATATATAAAAGGTAAAAACTTTATTAGAAAAGAATATAAGTATACAAGATGTTTATCAAGCCAGAAAGCCAGGAGAGACCAACAAGCAACATACATAAGAAACCAATAAAATCTAGTCTTCTATCGTTTTTTTTTTTTTTTGTACTTTTACCTTGTTATATTTACTTGTACACATGTATGGCAAGTGCCCCTTACACTTGTATTAGATAAACAGGTTAAACCTCCAACTATATCTTCTGTTATTTAATGGTGTAAACTTTTGAGAAAATAAAGCCTAATTTAATTTGGCATTCTATATAGAAAACCAAAATGAATTTTGTTAAACATTTTATTTATACACACATAACTTATATACTTGTCTTATATTGAGCTAATAATATTATGTAAATGTAGTGAAATGTTTTTTTTTCCATGGTTTATAACTAATTTTCTATATTATCTAGTCAGTAATAAATTTTAAGAAAGCTCTAGTGTATATTACATATTAGAATATGTTACGTATGTTGTGTATAAAGGATGTGAAAGTCGAGAGTAGACCTGTTCATAGGCAGAGATTCGGGTTGGGCCCATTCAAATTTTGACAAAAGCTAAGTTCGAGCACAGCTCATGAATAGGTCTAGTGGAGAGTGATAATAATTTCTTAATTGAGATGTTACATATGTTTTGGGTGAAATAAGAAAAAATAAAAGGTTTCGCATGATGTTGGAGAAGGAAACCGATGTGCAGACTTTTTGGCTAACAGAGGAATTGATCAGACGAGTTTTGCCACTTATAACTCGTTGGAGAGTATTCTGCATGGTCTCATGTATTTGATTGAGAATATTATTAGATATTCCCTGTCTTGCCTGTTAGTTAATAGATTTTGTGTTTTATTTGATGTATTTTTTTTTTCGGGTTCGACTATGGTTGGGAAAGATATAATATCTGAAAATATTTTTATCAATAAACTGGTATTGTAAACAAGGTATCCAATCAGGTGTTATTTACCAAAATTCGTGGGTGGGTTTTGATTGGTCAAAACTCTTCCCATGCCATTTCTTTCCTGCATCATAGATTTTCATTTTTTTCTTATTTTTCCATGTTTTCCACTCAAATAAACATGGGTCTTGAACCCGATATTACCAAACTTTTCATTCATGTTTTTAATACTAAACGAGTAACTTTTCATTTTTTTTAAGGAAAACTCTCAATTAGTATTCTGTACTTTGGGCCTAGTGCCACTTTGGTCCCCGAACTTTAAAATGCAACAATTCAGTATCCCAACTTTCATAACGTATCAATTTAGTACTTACCATTAACCAGCTGTTAAGTGGCATTTGAAAAAGACATAAATGCCCTTCGAGTGCCATCTAATTTCTTTATCAACCATCCAATCATTGACAAAAATTTAACAATCCCAAATCATTGCTTTTTCTATTCAATAAAGTTGGGGGCATGTCTCAGTGGGCATTATGGACCCCAACTTTCTTGGATAAAAGAGACGAGGATTTAGGACTATTAATTATTTGTCAATGTTTAAATGGTTGATAAAGAAAATTAAATGACACCTAAAGGGCACTTGTGTCTTTTTCAAAGGCATCTAACGACTGATTAACAACTGATTAACGATAGGTACTAGATTAGCACATTTTAAAAGTTCAAATACTAAATTATGACATTTTAAAATTTGAAAACTAAAATGGTACTAGCCCAAAGTAAAGGATATTAATCAGAAATTTTCTTTTCTTTTCTTTTTTTACAGCAACATGTAAATTTGACTGAACTTGTAATCATATTTTCACTCTTCAAACCAAATTGTACACGAACTGGTTTTCCCATGGTACTTTTAACATATACCCATTTACTAGCTATAGTTATTACTGCCTTTATTTAAACCATGGTTGTCATTAATTGTACCCATCCTGTTACAGATAACCCAATGAAATAAATAGTACAACGTTCACAAAATTCAAAATTATATAAACAAAATATTTTCCCAAAAACTACAGAAACTCCACTTTCACCACCAACACCACTAACATTAAAAAAAGAATAAAAGAAAAGAAAAGCATCATTATTCTAAGTTGGTGATACAGGATTTCTTACATTTTTTTTCCTTTAAATAAAACAAGGCCATCTCATGTTTTTTGTCATGTTTTATTGGGATTTATTAGGTGTAAGCAAGGAGAGAAGGAGGTTGGGCCCATGGTACCAGTTTGACAAGCTTATTTATCATCTTCCACATTTTTAGGTCATTTAGACAACCGTTGTTGGCATCGTTTCAAGGGTCCCCCCCCTCTGTCTTTATAAAATCAATTGGGACCCACAGAAGTTTAGGTTCAAAGCTTGCTGAGCTGGTCATTCTATAACTCACCAATCAATGTCTCGGACCAAAAGAAGGGTTTCCTCATCATTTTTAAGGCTGTGGGCTGCCCTAATTTTGCGGTAATCGTTTGGTTCCACTGCTGATGAGGTGTAAGGCAGTTGGGCGATCTATTCCAACGATTATTCTAGGTTTTACTCACTGTACACTGGTTGTTACCCGATTTTCTTTTTTCTTTTAATCTCAACAAAATGTCTATTATTGTAATTATATAATGATAACAGTAAAGTGAGGGCTGTCATCATCTTGCTTTCAGGAGAGATGAGAAGTCACCAAGATATTGATGATTACAAGCTATAAATATACATGATAGGATTAGGGTTAGGAGGCATGAACCCAGCCCAGAGCTAGTTTGTGCCTGTAGATACATCTTCTTCTCTCCTCCATGCTAGCCTCTGGGTTAATTTGGGTTAGTGAACTGGTTTGCTTTTCAAGTTCTTGATCTCGATCCGAAGAATTGGGGTTTTGTAGCAGGAAGAAGAGGCAAATGGGTGTGAAAAGAGGTGAACAGACGTACAGTAGCTCTACTCCATCTTCTTGCACCGTTAGGAGCGTGAGATATGGAGAGTGCCAAAAGAATCACGCTGCAAATATAGGAGGATACGCAGTGGATGGGTGCAGAGAGTTTATGGCCAGCGGTCAGGAAGGAACCAGTGGAGCGCTTAAATGCGCTGCTTGCGGCTGCCACAGGAATTTCCACAGAAGGGAGGTAGAGACGGAGGTAGTGTCTGAGTGTTCTTCACATCTTTCCAACGGCAAATAGGAGAAAAAAATGGCTAAACATAATATAAGTTTGTCCTGGTGATGCGCAATTGACTTGTACTTGTTGTTTCTTTATATATATATATATATAAATATATATTTCAGATTGTTATTGATATTATAAAAAAGAAAACCTCCAAGTATTGTTCTTGACCAGATAGAGAAGGGATTTTATATATTTCTTCTTTTGTTTCTTGGCCTTGTTGTTGTTTAAGATGTCTATTGCAGAACGAGGAGCAGTAATTTAATTACCATTCTAGGAAAATAACAAAATTGCAATCTAGCTAGCATATGGGATGGATGGCAAGAAGAAGAAGAAGAAGACAGACCATCTTAGGTATAATTAACCACTTGTTATATGTATTTTGGGAGGAAGATAGTTGAGAGATAGAGAGGGGGGAGAGAATATAAAACTAAACTAATTGAATTAAGGGATCAAATTATTTAGCTATGGTCATCACTAGGTAACTGCAAATTTTTCCTTTTCCCTCCTTATCATTCAATACCTGATCAAGAAACTGTAAGATATCCCAAAAGTTATTATTTCTTTGTATCCCACACAACAATTTATTCATAGTCTGCGGTTCCTTTTGCTTGCTTTCTATGCAAGGGGACGGTCACCAAGCATAACAGCATTGCAATGAAACGATTTAATCCTTAATTAGGGTAAGATATGTGTGGGAGTGAGGAAGAGAAAAGTCTGCAAATGATCAAAATGATGTTTACTGAAAATTAACTTTGTTATGCATCTACTCCAGAAAACAGTTATTTCTCTTAGCAACAAATTTACATGTTTCTCCTTCATGGTGGTCTTCTCTTATATCTGCTTCATATTTGCCATATTTGTCTTAGGAAATAATGGAAGTCTGCTAATTATGATTTAGCTCAAGCACAAACTCAAGTACCAGATAGTCTTGTGTTTTTGGGTCCCCCCCCCCCTTCCATTCCATCCTAGTCACAAAATCCTAGCAAATTCTGTTAAACAAGATAGGATAATATGATGAAAGAATCAGCTAGAATTTTTGTGAAAGGTCAAATAATCCTGTAATAATGGGCAGGTAGAGAGGCCCACATGTCTAATCATATTTTATTAGCATGCATACATAATGAAAAAAAAAAGAATTTCTTCAGTGATGTACTTTAAGTTGTTTAAACTTATAAATATGTCAAGCAAATAATTCACGGTCAGAAGAATTGTTAGAAACAAACTAAAGAAAGAGATTTTGTGACAGATATACAAAAGAAAATTAAACAAAAAAAAAAAACAGAATCAACAAGTGAAGAGTCTCTAACTTCCACTTAATTAATAATTTTTTCTTGCAACTTTTCTTGGGCTTAATTAGAATATTTTTCTAGGAACTATGGAATTAAAATACATTTGGACACAATTTGCTCATCCAAATAGTCTTATAATCAGAAAACAATCAAAATTATTGAGAGGATAGTCGCCTTATACATTGAAGATGTATATTTGGCCTTGCATCTAGCTTTAATTAAGCAGTCTTTAAAACGGTAACCAGGAAAAGTAGCTAGTTGTTGAGCTGCAATTCTTTTACTTACTGAAATTATATATTAGAAAATAAATTTTAAACATAAAAAACAAATAGTTACTAAAATGTATAACAAATTCAGGAGATAAAGCAAGCTCCAACAAGAAAAAATCAATTTGCTGAGTCCTGAAAGAGAGAATCTGCACAAGGCAACAAATAAATTGCATGTAAAATTATTAAAGAAGCTTTAAAACATAGAACTTCTGGCCAGTATGATTCAAGAAAGAGCTATCAACCACCTAATTCCTGATATTATCAAATTCATTGTCAATCATGTAACCGTTGTTTCATCCAAAAGACTTTATTGAATACTGAGGCGTGTTGGTATAAATTTATGTTTCTATATGGAAGATTGGTTAGGCTTTGACCATATTGAGGAAAGATAACCTAAGCAAAGAAGCCAAGGATATATATAAGGTATGTGAAGATAGAACAGAAGAGTAAAGATGGTTTTTATAAAACAGAAGAAATTGTTTGCTGATTCCTAGGACTGATTGACACACTCAGTTTAATCCTAGAAATCATGATCGTCCAATGAGCTAGACGGTATGGGCTTTTAACTTTTCGACTTATATGGTGGGCTATAAATTATTTTAGGGCCTGCTGGTTTGCTTTGTGGTTTGTTGATCAAGTAATAAATAAGCCCAATGGTAATGATGACTTCTTCTTAATCTTAATCCAACCCAAATGGAAATATGGGTCATGGGAGGTTAAATTAGAACAAGAATTGGTCTGATACAAACCGAATGTGCTTTATGATAATCTGAACCAATGGGTGTGATCATGAATCAGGATTAATCGCATTGTACGATAGATTTCAGTGTATATGTATATATATATATAGAAAAGGCAAACCTCTTACCCCTCTATTGGTCCGTTACTACTCATTTATGGTGGAGCAGCTGACTACCCAGATACCAAATTACTATTTACTACTGTGTGGATGATCAAGAGACAGATGGGCCCATGTTCTGAAACTAGTGAACCAAAAACGATTTCAAAATTGGAAGAGTACTAGGAGATGACTCCGTTGAGACCAACAGACAAGAGCAACCTAACATTTTGAATTACCGTAGCCACAACCACAAGGTATTCATAAATCCCAATGGGCGACCTAACACTTTGTCTGCTGCAGAAAACTATGTACCATTGGCATTGCATTCTCGCTGTGGCTTGTGGCTTGTGGCTTGTGGCTTGTGAGTCATCCACTATTTTCTAGTTTAGGTTAGACATATCATGCCCCTACTCAAGACCAACACCCAATCCATTGGTTAATTCTACTGTTACTGTCTCTCTTTCCTAGGTGTCCATCCTTTGCTGCGACCCAATCCATTGTATAATTGAATGGTGATGGTCACAGAAGCCACGTGGCGACTCTCTCTCTCTTTCTCTCTCTTACATGTGCAAATGCACGTGCCACTGAACTAGCTTAATAAAAGCAAAAGCAAAAGCAATTTCTGAAATCCAGGTAGCTACCATGGACTCATCTCTAAAGAGCTATGCTTTGAGTACCCAAATTAGGACACCAAGGAATCCGACTACAAAATCCAGATGCGCACTTGCACCGTTACCACTTTACACCCATACCCACTCAAAACCAGCCTAAGAACGAAAAGTTTATCAGGTAGGCCCATCTTGGTCGTGTATATTATAGCCCAGCCTACAAATTACCACTAATATGGACTGGGCTGATCGGGGTAAGTCGCACTTTGCGATCAAACATGTTTCGCTATTTGCTTTACTGATTCATTCATGGGCCATCCTGAAGCAATCGGACCACATTATTTCATTTTTGCTTTTACTTTTTACTGGATTTGCTATTGTAATGGAAAGCCAGTAGTAAAACTGAAATGAGATACTAAGCACGTGTTGAGCTCGTTTTTGCACTTTGCTAGTATTCTTGAGGCTTCGTTTGTTTTCAATGCAAATCCAAATAGAATACAAAATCTATTTGATTTGGAATGTAAATTTCATTTGCACTGGTGTAAATGCATGGGAATCCAAATGGGCGGTGTAAGTTCCAGCTTACCTTTGCTTTAGGCTTGACTCGTTTGTTTGTTCGTTTGTTTATGAGGAGTAAAATGTGAAGTTATGTAGTCCCCTCATTATATGAAAGAGTGAAGGTAGGAGGATGGTGGTGGAAATTTCTTATCAGTTTTTGGGATGCAAAATTTGCACTGTTAGTGACTATAGATGATACAAAAAGCAATATTTTCGAACCACCATTGGCCTGGATGATTGGACTAGACCTGTCATGGGCCGGGTGGCCCGACGGGCCGGTCCGGCCCCTAGACAGGCTTGAACACGCAAATGAGCCCGTGGGCTTGACCTCTGGCCAAAAAGCCAGGCCCGGCCCGACCTATAGACAAAACCCAACAACCCTAATATCCTAATCCTTCTCATTCATCTCTTTCCACATTTCCTGTTAGCCAAATTGCCCAGTGCCGAACGTCTCTTCTCCTCACATCCTCCTCACACTCTCAAGCAGCCGCAAAACCGGCGAACATTCACTGGCGCAACAACTTCAGTAGACCGGCGGTGAGTCTTCTCTCCCTCTCTCTCCCTCCCTCTCTCTCTTTCTCTCTCTTTCTTTCTCTCTCTCGTTCCTCTTCTCACTTTTTCTCTTTCAAATCTCACACACCGGCGAGGCAGTGAACACAAGCACCAACGGCGGCGGCGGTGAGTCCTCTCTCTCTCTCTCTCTCTCTCCCAGACGCAAACTGACTCCTCTTTTCACTGTCAAAATCGCATCTCACCGCAAATTGAGCACCGACTGGTGAATCCTCTCTCTCTCTCTCTCTCTCTCTCACAAACGCGAACTCAGCACCAGCAAACACAGTCACCGGCGGTGTGTTCTTTCTTCTGTTAGATCGGGCTTCAGGCTTTTTATTAGGGCTTGGCTCGGGCTCGGGCCTAACAAAATCATGTTTATGAAGAGTAAAAGCCCGGCCCGACCCATGAATAGGTCTAGATTGGACCATTTGAAATGGAAACCGTTTAGGCAATTGGTTCCACTTTACCCCAAACCCGGTCCCTGGCAAAAAACCGTTAAATTGGTCAATGACCTATTAACCCAAGTGGTTGAATTGTTGATCCGTTCAACAATTTTTTGCTGCTTTTTTATTTTAATTTTTTTTGTCAAAACAGGCCATTCATTCAAACTGGGCAGTTGAATTGTCGACCCAAAAACCAGTGACCAGAACGATTCCGATTCAATTTTTAAAACATTGACAAAAAGTGGAAATATTGCATCAAATAAGAGCTCATATTATTGTTACAAGCAAATGGACACAATTCTGAAAAGGGTGCAGAATTTGTATCCAACACAGATTTGAACTGTAAACAAATAGGGCCTAAGATTCACACCCTTGCCTAATGCAAAATTTCAACCTTTTCTCTCATTTGTTTTTTCATCCAAAAATTGATGCAAAATTTGCACCATCTTCTTCCTACCTTTATTCTCTCTTACAAAAATGGAGACTACATCACTTCACTTAACATTTTACTCCATGCAAACAATTAATTAATTTTCCTTTTTTTTTTTTTTTTTTGAAGACAACAGACCATATGGCAGTGTTCTCTATGGCTGAAATCTTTCTTTCCGTTTCTCTTCTATGAAATGGGGATCACATCAGTCAACTTCTCCCTTCACTCCATTCAAACAAACAAAATGAGATAAAAGCAAACAAGAATTTGCATCCAACCAATTCACTCTCCCATGCACTGCAAAGTGCAAACAAACAAAGTCTGAGGTTCAAAATGAAATGAGTCCATTTCATAATGCTTCCAAACACCAGATTAAATATCGGTTTCAGAAGACTATAACAAGAAAATGAAGAGACCAGCTTGGGCCAAAGGGTGAAAGGGCCCATCTGGCTTGATCGCAACCCATATTGACCAGGCTTGATTGAAACCGTGGAAATTGAGACAACGTAATTGATTTTATTATAAAAGTGTCAAACTTTTTTGAAGCATGTGAGACATGGCCTTCTCATCTACCGTTAAAAGGCGGATTTCCTCCTTTTGAATAGGAAAGGGAGAAGAAATCTTTTCCACATACCATAGTTATATGTTGATATACAATTGGAGTGATTGAACTGTATTACCATTGCACCGGGTCCAGCTTTCCTGCAGTCGCCTTCGTCATGTATGAGTTCGGATCTGCTCAGCACATTTCATACCATTCTTACAGTGCATCACAGTCATGTATTGCAAACATCTTCCCATGAATGGTAACATCATGTTTGAGAGATGTTTTCAATGCACGGCTGTGATGCACTGTGAGATTGGTGTGAGATGTACTCTGTGAGGAGCAAATCCGCTCTCGTCATGTATGTCAGGGCAATGTTTTAAAAATCAACCCAGAACCAAAACTGTATTGGCCACTGGTTTTCGGGTCAGTGTTCAGCCATCTGATTTGAACAGATAATAAATTGTAATTTTAAAAAATAAAACTAGAAAAATAATTAAAATAAAAGCCAAAGCTATTGCTTGAATTGAATGGATCGATGGTTCAACTGCCTAGATCAGCAGGGTTTTGACCAAATCAATAGTTTTTGACAAAAGACCACATCAGGGGTCAAATAAAAGCAGTTGCCTAAACGGTTTCCGGGCCGAATGATCTGGCCGTCCAAATCAACGATGGTTGGAAAACCATGTGCTAGGGTGCAGGGTACTCTTCTATTTATGTTTTTATGTCAGCCATATATGCACGGAATCCCCATTCAGTCGTGTGAAGTAATTACATTATTAATTTAATGTTAAGTCGCTAACCATCCAATTACGTTATTGTTTCTCAATTTTTAAAATTTAAAAATATATAAAAGAACAACAGATAATAGGTTTGGCTACTGAGTTCCTCTCGTTCAAGAGACAATAGAGACAAAAGAAAGGAAAAAAACACAGGCCCTTTCTTCTTCAGTCAGGGGAAACCATTTGCAAGAGATCGAGGCAAATATATA
>NW_010729075.1:4523842-4582380 GCF_000365185.1 Nelumbo nucifera
ATATATATATATATATATATATATATATATATATATATATGAGAACCATTAACCAGTCCATCTCCATTTATGCTAGAAACTTGTGGGGCTTGATTGTACAATATACTGATCAGATCTGTTCCTCATACCAACCTTGCAACACATTTCAGTCGCACATCAGGAATATATTAATACTAATGGGGGAGAAGCATGGTTTACAGTGATTGGGAACATCTCCCTTCCATCTCATGTTTGTTTATCTCATGTTATAATGTAAAGCATTCGATTATGATACAAGAAATACATGATATATATCAGAAACATTCATAGAATTTATCAAAATTCATGAGTGGGTTTCTATTGATTAAAACTCTTTGTAGTATTATGTCTTTGCATCATAGATTTTTTCTAATATAAAACACTTATAATATTAATATAAGCCAAACGTAACATTTTTATGCAAAGGTAAAAAGTACAGATTATTGACTAATCTAATATACTCACGTAGAGGTTAGATATTGATAAATTATTTAAGCTTAAACCAATAAATCAACATCCAGACAGAAAATAAGATGAACCTCGAGGTTGGGTTTTAAAACATTGGATGTGGCATGATGTACACAAGCATTTTTATGATGAAGGATAACAACAACAAGGGCAAATTACTTGTACTCCCCCAGGATTTCAGTTAAATATTGAGGCCCTGTTTGATTCACAGGAATAGAGGTTTGGAATTTGAATTAGATAGGCTATTTCGATTCCAGCAGTTTGATTGGATAGAATTGGAATCCTATTTTCTTTTCAGTTAGAATGGCATTCTCCCATTCGAAAGAATGGTCATTCCCTGTGCTTCTTTTGGGAATAGAATCCCAGTCTTATCGATTCCAATTTTCATTTTCATTTCTGTCTGAACCAAATATATTATGGGAATAGACCATTCTGATTCTGATTCTGACTGTGAATCAAATAGACCCTGAGACTTGCTTTTAAGTTTACCTATTTAGGCCCTGTTTGGTGAGTCTTTCTGTGTGAGTTGTCGTTAGAAGTCCGACAGTTCGCTTTTCAGTCTTTCTCCATTTGGTTGGGGGAAGATCTTTCTGCCAAAAGACCTCACCCCAAAAAGATGCTCAAGTCTCGTCTTTGCACGAAAAGATACGCCTTTGGGCTGCCAAAATCATTATGTAAAAATTCACTATGTCTTTTGACTGTCAGATTTTCCGAAAGTGTGTTATAACAACCTTTATATAAAAAATGTGTTATAAAAATTTCAAAATTTACATGACGAAGGAAAAACTAATATTTTAAGGGCATTTTCTATAAAATGAATTTTTGTGTAATAATCCTGTCTTTTCTTATTAAGAAAATCAATTGAGTTTAGTGGTCAAAGAGGTTACAGGTAATTAGGAAAATTTGAGGACTGTATAAGCATTTGACTGAAACCCAAGTAGAGGTTCCAGGGAGCACAACCCATTTGTGATAAAAGGTCCCACATGATCATGGATAATCTTGGGGTGAACATGTGAACAACTAACTGGTAGGATGGATCAGTGTCATCATGGGTAATAGACATGATGCATCTGAGGAACTATATTAATGGTTTTGATGATTTAGATGCTAGGGACCAGCTACATATTGATGGGCCTTGGGAAGGATATAGCAACAAGAAGAATCAAGAGATAGAGAGAAGCTTGTCTATAAAACTCCAACAAGTAAAGAAAGAGTAGGCAGAGACAAACAACAGAGAAAGCTATGAAAGTTGTGGCGGTGGTTGTGTTGGCAGCTATTTTGCTGATGTATGCTCTTTGAAGCAGATGCTGAGGTCGATTTCTCTGCCATCCTTGGCTCCATGGTTATACAAGGTGATAATTTTTGCAACGTTAGGGTAGCTAGTTTCCCTGTATTGAGAATGCCTTCGTACTTGTAAGTTTTTAGTCATGGGGAGATATTCCCAATCCACATATGAGCACCCTTTTGTGAAGACTGAGTCTGATCTCATTAGGTGCCAAGCAACTGATTGGTAAGGTTTCCCACCGGTGGTAATGGAAACTTGGGATTGAATCTCGCCTGATACTAAAAGACATGACACCTGAAAAACTGACACCAATTAACTTAACTGATATCATTAAAGAGGTAACCAATCAGGTGATGATCATCAAAATTTACAGGAGTGCTTTGATTGGTTGAAGCTCTTCCGATATCATGTTTTTCCAGAATCAAGGGTTTTCCCTTTAGAAAATGCCATAACAGCCATGTTGTGTTTTTTCAGCATCAGCAAAAGCTGAGAAATGAATGAGTGTGGAAAACAACACGAGAAGATCACGAGGGATTTACTGCTTGCCACACCGTGTGCAACAGGCTACACGACCAATCATGGGTGAACACACAAGAGTTCTGTATGGATATGGGACTGGGACCCACATTCATGTATAAGGGACACTGATGCGTTCACATATTAGCCAATGGTGTGTCTAGCGACTGATGCGTTTACACGACATTGAGCCAATCATTACGAACATCTTCCCATGAATGAATGATGCGTTTACACACTTTATGCTCTTAAAAGATCCTATTTCCTTGGTCTGATAGTTATTCTCTTGCTTATATTTTAGCTTTTGTATTGCCAAATCAGATATTAGAACTAAGAATTTTATTTTTCGTACCATTGCAATGATGCCCTGCATTTCTTTCATGCGTCATCATCATTTATCATTAAGGCAATATTTGGTTTAAAGGAAAAGGTAGGTAAATTTATAAAAGTTTTTTTTTTATAACCAAACACAACCTAAGATTTTGGTACAACCCTGGATCATGTAGATGTAGCTCCTAAGTGCATAGAACACTGGTCAGAATGGAATTCAGATAGGCTCCCCACGGGCGCCCCACTTATACATTGCAGCGTGCTTTGGCAATATTTCTCGTATTTGTCATTGGGAGAATGCAAATTCTTCCCAACACGCCCTCCTTTTATTTCTCATGCTCTATTTTGTAATAACTCTACAGTTCATGAAGGCTTTATTTAAAAGAAATCAAGATCCAGCATGACCTAACTTGATTAATTCGTTTAACAAAAATTTAGGTTATTAATGTATAACATATAAGCTAAGGGGTTCGACTATGATATGGAAAATATAAGATATCTGAAAAATGTCTGACCAGTCAACTAGAATCAGAAGCGTGGTAGCCAATTAGGTGTTATTTATCAAAATTTATGGGAGAATTTTGATTGTTCAAAACTCTTCCTATACCATATCTTTCCCGCATCATAGATTTTCCCATAAGTTATATAGATATTTTATAAACAAAATATTATACATTTTATATATTTAAATTAATTATCTATATAAAACAACCCACAATAGATTTTGAATCGAAATTGAATTGGAATCTTGCTTGATCATTTAGAATTTACTTTGTTTACACCCCTAAGACGCACCCTATCTAATTGCATTTCCTTTAGGCTATGTTTGTTTAAGGTGTAAATGTGAACCGGGGTAAACTTTACACTCCAGTTCAATTTTACTAAGGCTGCATTTGGTGGAGGTGTAAAATCGAACATGGATAAACTTTACACCCCGGTTCAATTTTGCAAGTGTAGGTATATAGTGTTCATTCAGTCCCTCAAAGAACATTAAACACTGTATTAATACTACATAGATGCATGCGATCAACCTACAGTTAACTTTCCCTCTGTGATGAACTCATGATGCACCATAGGCATGTGATGAACCTACAGCACGCATCACAGAACCACGATAAACCTTCAACTGCCGGAATGCCACGGCCCGCTAAGGAACCATGTCCAGGCGCTACCCATGTGTGCGATGTCGAAGGGGCAAACATGGTGGAGCGCCACACGAAATTAACAAAACGTTACCCACTAGATGGTGAAGTCATTAATGCCACGACAATTAAGTGAAGCATGCAAGAGGTGGTAGTAAACGTGAGTAATGAGAGCTCCTGAGTGAAAGGAAAGGCGATCCTCAGAAAAATCCCCATGAGACACGTGGTGAAACCCTAGTAGCGCATTCAATGATTAATAGCAAGCACAACATTTCCTTTCCTAATAGGAAACGAGCACCTTTATCTTCTTCCTTTTAGGATTTCGGCATCTCCCTCATAAAATAGAGATCCTCCTCATGTTGAAAGTCATTCAGCATTCAAGCACCATTTGCCTTGGACTCCCGACTCTACCATCCAAACCAAACACCCTAGCCCAAAGGCCACTCTCACTCCAATTTTTGGTCTTTCTCTATCTTTCAAAGAGATCATTCCCCAATCAAGCCTTACCCTACCTACAACAGACATTTGGTAAACATGTAATTTTACACAAAAAATCAATGTAAAATTACATTTTGTAGTTTAATTACATCAATAATCAATGTAATATCGATGTATTTATTACACCGCTCGCTCGCTCTCTCTTCTCCTCTCTCGCTCGCTTGCTCCCTCTCTCTCTTTCTCTCTTCTCCTTCCAAGCACGGTCGTGTATTCCAAACACCCAAAAAATATACATTTAAAATTTACACCCTAACAGCCAAACATTTTAAGCGTAAAAACAAAAATCCACCTGGTTCCACATTACATTGATCACTAAACTAGCAACTCCTTTTACATTAGTGTAAAAGTCAATTTACACCTCAGACAAACATAGCCTAATGTTTGGATAAGATGTTATTTTACATCTTAGATGAGTGTAAAACTCCACTTTAGGTAAATTTTATATCGAAAATCGGTGGAAAGTTACCACCGATAAAATCAATGTAAAACTCCCTGGTTTCACTCTCGTCTGTTCATACCTACCTCCCCCTTCTCCCCTTCTCCGATCAGTCTTCAACTTCCATTAAGACTCCACCATCGGTGTTGCAGAGCACAAAGGGCAACGAATCAGAGCTCGCACCTCTTCTCAGCATTGTAATGGTAAACTGGGTTCGACCGGTGTTTCCACCATCTCAAAGCACAGAGGATCAATTGCGGAGGACGTGATGCAGGGGTAGGCAGGGTCAAGCTCTTTGTGGGATTTGAGCATGTCTACCCATCCCAAACGAACTGCACCATCACTATGCTCTGTATCCAATGTTTCCACCATCTCAACTATGCACTGGGCTCAAGTTCTTTTTCTTCCCTTCTCTCTATCTCCAATTTTTCTTGTCTTCTCTCTCCTTCACCGACGTAGTGGCGAGATGCAGGGGTAGGTAGGGTCAAGCTCTTTGTGGGATATGAGCATGTTTACCCATCCCGAACGGATTGCACCATCACTATGCTCTGTATCCTGCGTTTCCACCATTTCAGCTCTGCACTAGGCTCAAGATATGATATGGAACTTTTTAATCTAGATCCAGATGGGCAGGGGTAGGCAAAGGTAGGCAGGGGCACTAGGCTCAAGATACATACCAATAAGTTTGTTCTCTTATAAACTGAGATGTCCTTAAAGCAACTATTCCCTTACCATTCTCTTACAAACTGGGATTACAATGAGATTAAAACTATTTGGATTACAAACGTTTGAAACTATCTAAATGTTTAAGTTAGGTAGGCAGGGGTAGGCAGTGACAAGATGCAGGAGTAGGCAGGGGTAGGCAGAGTTAGGCAATGACAAGATGCAGGGGTAGGCAGGGGTAGGAGTGGAACATTTAAATTACTTGATCCTCCAAACATGATGAGTGTAAATGGGAACAACAACCGGTTCCAATTTTACACTCTCATCAAACTGGTTCTCACTTTACATTCGGTGTAAATTTGTTTTTATACCTCAAACAAACATAGCCTTGAGTAATTGTGATGTACTCTTACAATTCTATCTAGACTTTCTAGTTTCACTTACCAATTGATGAAATACCTTTCAAGTTTAAACCCTTCAATAATCTCATCTCTTAATTTTAACAATAATAATAATTACTTATGTATACTCTGTAGTTTTAGAAAAATTAATTTTTCCAAAGGGCACACATAAGAAACTAAATAATGAAATTTTTTTATAGGAATTCTTAGAAAGGGCAAACAAGCTCGATCCATCTCAAAAAGGCTGGCTTTCAAATAGATAGAGACATTGCTACCCCTCAAAAACATTTCAGTCTTGGCTTATACTTATTCTGATTTAATATGGGCAAGAGAAACCCTTTAGCATCCGGATCTTTATATCTATAACCCACTACAATGTGCACCTCTCATGGAAACAGAGCATTAATGTATTTATATCATTATATGGATCGATATGGCTTTGTGCAATAAATATTTATTTTATTTTCTGTTAACTTTAAGGGTCAGTTTGGAAGGAGTATAAATACAAATTTGTAGAGTGTAAAACCTTGTATTTTGTATTGTTCTGTATGCATTTATACTCCTTCCAAACTGAGCCTAACGCACGTTTTTGTTTGATTCTAGTTGACTTTGGGGAAGGCTTTAGATTTTGAATTAGATTTGGTAATGAATTTGTAAGTTCTATGTATTTGAATGTTGTGCTTTCAATGCCTTCATTAATTTACTACAGATATTCTGCAATTCATGCATTAATGTTCTAGTATTTGTTTCAATGTTATTAATTTAGTATTGATCTTTGTGGGTAAGGAAAAGAATAACAATAAAGAAAAAGGAGAGAGAGCTGTTCTGAAAGAGAGAAAGAAAGGGGGAAGGGGAATAGGGATTTACTGCCGTTGTGCTGCATCCCATTTGAAGGTGGGAGATGTTTAGCACCAATCTATCTATCTATATATACAGCAAGATGGTCTACATCACCATACCTCTCTTTGCTCCAAACTCCTCATACTGTTCTCTCCTTAACTCTCTCTCTTTCGCCCTACTAAACCCTCTATTAAGCCAAGTCACCAATGCTTTTTACCCTCTCCCATTAGGCCACATCATCTCTTTTCCCAAGAATTTGAATCTTAATACAACACTCACCAAATTGTGCTTAGTCGGTTGCCCCACATTTTTCTTCTTCTTCTTCTTACTTCTCTTTTTTCCCTATTTTGTGATTTTAAATATGCATCTATTCTTTTTAATATTTTGTCCATAAGACGATTGGTATTTATTGGAAAATGATTGAGATTGCTTAATAATGGGTTCTAGAAATAGAGCCTTTTCCTTCCTATATTCAAGAAAAAAAAAGAACTTGGAATGGATTTGATTTAGCTTGACCTAATTAGGAGTATTGTCATAAGATTCCTACTATAAATATACTTACAAAGCCTGTTTTGACTAGTGTTGATTCGTACGATGAGATTTCTCAAAAAATAGTTATAAGTTTGTTTGGTAGTGATTATCATTAGTGATTTTTGTGTTTATAGGAACTATCTCCCGTATACATGTCATATGCCACATCATCCAAAAATAATTGAAATCGACAAAAAGAAAAGAGGAATCTTTGAATTTGCTTATTTTTCTTTTTCAGCCTGATTTCAATAATTGATTTCTTACAAATTAGTCAACCAAACACTAAAATAATCAACACTCGTAGCACTGGTGTAATATCAATTTCTGAGAAATTGACATCGATCCCAAACACCACCTTACTATTTACAAATGTTAAGAAGTAATCGGTATTTTCTTTATCTTTCCAATGGATGGCCTTGATGTCACATTGTCAGAAACTTCATGCGAGTTGTGTACCACATGTGATCCTGACGAGAGGTTATCAGCCGCTATAAAAAACTTTAGGGGAGATTTAAGCATTTTACCCTCTTTTCAGTAAGCTTTTGGCTTTGTAAAGTGGGCCCATCAAGATAATTCATACGCAATATTTTGTGAAAAACCCGAAAAAACCCAATTTTGTTGTTGTCAGTCCAAAAGAAGAAGGAAGAAAGGACGATTCAGCCCAGGGTCAGAAATGTGCATTGGGCTTGTTCGTACTTTTTCGAAAGAAAAAAGGGCTTTTTCCTTGAAACTTCTTCGATTGGCCAGACTCTCCAAAGCAGCTCAACCAAAACGAGTAGCAGCAGCAGCATCGTAGTTCACGGCTCCAAACCTAGTTGCATGCATACATGTCCAACCGCAACGAAAGACAAAGAGGAGGAGAGGTTGAAACTTAGCATGTTCCGGTCAGCAAATAGGAAATAGCCAAATACTGATGGTTGATTCTGTAGAGCGGCTCAGAAACCGTCATCTCTAACAAGTTATAACGGGTCTGACTCTCACTGAGCTCTTCTTCTCCCACTGGCGCTATCATTTATCAATACCATGGTTACTGCGCAAACGGATACGGACAGCTAGCAAAGGAGCCAAGTATTTTGCAGAGTTTCAGCCAAGCCCATTAGCCCAAGGCAATCTGAAATTACATCAATTCTCCTGTTCTAGCTGTGTCAGTCCCGCTGGAGCCTGGAGCAGGAGCAGTACTACTGGCCACTGGCATTTGTAGCAACAACACGCCAAAAGGAAAGGAATTATCGGACTTTTGGCAGTAGGGGGGGAGGGGCTTGATATCAAATTTACTTACTTCCATTAAGCTAAATCAGCACCTAGCTAGGTTTAATTAAGAGTGGCCACTAAATTAATTTCCGTCAAAAATGCTGGAGCTGGAGTGGGGGTACGGGTACCCACCACTCCACTTTGATGATATTGATGATCCTACTACACCTACAGCATTTTAATAAATGCCTGAGCGGAGCGGAGAGACCCTGGTTAGGCTAATACTACGATTCTTATTATGTTGTTTTTGTGAACGACTTGACCCAACCCCAATATTTATATATATAATGAACCAAGAAATCTCACCCTAGAGTTCTTTTGCAGATCCTATATATTTAGATTTATAATTGAGCGTCACTATCGTAGCATGCAAGCTGGGAGCCTGGGAGCGTCACCAACGTCACTCCTACCAGGCACCAGCAATTGCTCAATAATGGGTGCCACATCACTAATTTAGAAATCAGTGATTTTTCTTCTATTTGATTGACCCATTATACAGATTTCTGGGAAATCAATAGAAAATTGATCCCTGAAATCAAAGCTGAGCGAGGGATCACCACTTTGGGTGATTTCCGGACTTTCTTCCGATTTCAATTTTTTAGGATGATGTAGCATCATACGTGGCAAGGGAGAGAAGTGATTTGATGCTTCTGGGATTCACAAGTTGAAAACAAAACCCCTAATTCTATAATTCACAACCATAGTCGAAGGTTGGAGAGTACTGAGTGGAGACGCCGCTGCCCAGGAATGTCTCAAACCTGCAGAAACATCACCCATCAGTTTAAATAAATGCCGGTAGCTATGGTTAAAATGACTTTTTGTTGTAGGTTTTTTTTCATCTTTAAATGGGGTGAGACACCACTGCAATGGATGGTCGGCGGCTCCCCCGTTAACAATTTCTGCTATTTTCAGGTTCTGGATTTTTATTAAACGTGACTATTTTGGACAATCCTCCTCCGCCTGTAAGTTTCAATTTTTTTAATCCTTTGCAGTTTGCTGTTATTTTAGTCTTTGAATCATTAGCCCCTGTATTTAGGATTGGATACATGATAGTTGCTGTGAGTTTTCTTCTTTCCAGCTAACACAAGTCTTCATGATATAATGCTGCTGATACAAGTTTTCTCTCTTATAAGAGTCATAGTAAATGCTAGATTTATCATACAATGCTGATGCAAGTTTTATTGAAGAAGTGCATGCTTTAACTTTGTTCAAACTTCAAATACACTTTTAGTTATTTTATTATCAGCATCAAATGCACTTCCATCATAAACCCAGTTCTTTCTATTTCAAATACCCATGTACAATTTTCTCAGCCGCAACTATGTTTATTTGTAAAACTGTATATTCAGATTGAATCAAGCAAAATTCAGATTCAATCTGATTAAAAAACAGATCACACTTTTAAACCAGATCCAATCAGATTATAGTTAAACAAATATCTGAATTCAACTAAAATGAATCAGAATTGAATTTGAATTGGAATAATTCAGATCCATTTGCAGCCCTATTCAAAGTACATCATGATGAAAGATAATGGAGAAAGTGCCAGGAGGAGAGAGTTATTTAGGACACAATAATGAAAAGGAAATACATCAGCAAATATAATTCTAACCTCCTACGCTATTCCTCTTTAGAAGACAGAATTGCTTGAAGTCATTTCAAAAGATTCTCCCAGGGGCATTCTTCCTTGATTGACTTAGAAGGAGTTGTTCCTCAATTGTGGCTGGAATGTGTTGCATTATAACTAGTGGCAGTATTCACCCTGAACAGAAAAATCAAAGAAATAAAAATTAGCCAAAGACCTTACCATCAATATTCTAATCTAATGATGGATTAAAATAAGTGCAGAACCATATAGGACAGCATCATGCAGGTTACCTAAAACAGAAGTTTACAAAAAACAATGAAAGCGACATAGGACCAGAAATGAAATAGGCATCTTGAAAGATAAATTAAGTAAAGTGTGACATGCCAAATGAGCTAGCAAGTCCAGGAGATTTACTGGATTTCACAACTTTAGGCATCCAATAATACATTTCACATACAAATCACATGAAACAAGTCAAAAGAAAACTATAAGAATACACCTAGTAAATAAGCCACAAAACCATACTGCCAGAGCATTTTGGTGAGGTTGTATAGCATGTCTAACATGTCCTTCCTTCCGTCTAACAATCTGTTATGTTCCCATGATCTGAGAATCCTAGCCATACAGTTGAGTGTCCTATGACATCAACATCAATAGCTTGCAACTCCAGTAACTAATTAAATTCTCACAAAGGATTTAATTCAAAGCAAATACAAAAGTAATAATTGCAAATACAAGCTTCTTAAGTTCAATATGGGGTTCTTCAATTTAGTTTCTATCTTTTAACTTGTTCAGCTGCATGCACTATGACACTTCCGTAACAAACCCTTAGAACTACTTCATTCAAAGCAAGAAGTACATATACTACCTTTAACACCAAACAACAACTACTACAACTACAACAAAAATAGTAGAGAATGACTTAGTAAATTAAAGAGGCACACCTTAATCCTTGTCAATATTGTTACAACCACACATATGTAACAAAATATAGCTGAATAGGACAGTCACACATAACTCATATGCTTGGTTCCACCATCATACCTCTTCTTGCAAGCATGCTTGCTGTTAAGCACTTTCCAAGAGTGGCTATCCATCATAAAATGAAAAACCCCATATCTTATTTTTTGTGAACTCACTTGTGAACATAGAATTGATAGGATCTCTTGCTATTGGTTTATCAGCCACGTGGACTTATTTAGAGGAGGAAACATTTATCAAACGGATGATGGAGATGGTGAAGGTTAATAATAGGACTACATTAAGCTTTAACAATGATGGACTCGTATTAGAGACAACTTCAAAAAGGTCCATAATAAGAGTTACACTCATTTGCAATTCAACAACAAATACAATCACTTGCACTAATGTGTGCAACACTACCAAAAAATTTGTTCCCACACCGGTGTCACGATAGACCAACTAATTAAGAAGCCAATTGCCAACGAGGATGTATGCCAAAACATATTCGGCGTAAGTACATCATTGTACCCGATATAGCGTCCATGTTGTATTGGTATGAATCTTGACTGTATGTTAATATATGCAAAAGTACAAGAGGGCAAAGAAGTTTAGGATGAAGAATTACTGGTTTTGGGATGAGTTAGAATATATCTTTGATTGAATACAAGCAACCGGTAGTAGGCACTATTCAGCCATCTAGGACCCTGAATAAGTGCTTGATTCCACCCAACAAACAAATATTGCTCATATTAATTTTCTTGTTGACTATGACACGCCATACATTCGAGAGTCACTAACAAATCCCCAATTTGTTGACCTCAATGATGACACCATACCAACTAAAACCCCCAAGCGTCTAACAAGAGTTGGAAACCTGCCAAACTCCTTAAAGAAAGGAAAAAAACCATTGCATTCATGGCATTGACCATGCCGTTAGTTCATGGGTAGAGTCAAAGAAGTCACGAATAGATGGTGCTATCAAAATCAAAGAGAAGGAAAGGAGCTGCAAAAATAGATGAAGCTGGAGAAAGAATAGAGGGAGATGATTAGGGAGAAGGAGTGAGAGGAGAGGATGGTAGCTAGGGAGAGGGAGAGGGAACAACAAGAGCTTGCAGGTATTCAACGGTGTATTTTGGTTATCAATGAAATTTTCGAAACCTCACAATTCCCTTACTATTGTTATTTCAAAGCAATTGAACTATTCCATGATGTGAAGTGGAGGGAGTCTTTCCTCACAATGACACTGAAACTAAGGCTTGCTTGGTTGCATGCCTTAATGGGCAATAGACCGCCAAGCAATTAGTTTGTGTAGTTGATTTATTCCTCTCCTTTGTTAATTTGCACTACAGTAGTATTGGTTTAGGTCTCTATGTTAAACTTTAATGTTTGATGACTTTAATCATTGGTTTATGTGGCACCACATACTTTGAACGAATTTTAGATTGAGACATCTATGTTAAAGTTAACTTGATAGTTTATTGTTGAATTGTTGCTTTTTTGCATTATATCCATCCAACCATGTTTACAATTGATGATATTTGTATGAATTTATACATGGCCTTACAAATGAGATTAACTTGGATGTTCTTGAAAATGTATATGTATGTTTTAATGCAGAAAAGATGTATTCAAGTGACGATAGTTTTGAAAATTCATCCTTATTGGATGAAGAAATGATGATGTGTTGTGCATTCCCTCTAGTACCAGAGTTATATAGCGCACAGATTACTAAACAACCATGTATGACATCTTCTATAAATGGACACACATATGTTCGAAACCAAGTCCTAAATGGCGTAGGACACGCATATAGATGTTATAATTCATTTAGGATGGAGAGACATGTGTCCAAAAACTTAGTAAATCTTATTAGGCGGAGGGGATATCTAAAAGATACATGAAACACCATAGTTGAGGAGTCCCTTGTATACTTCCTGTTAACAATTAATTAGAATGAAAGAAACTGTATGATAGGTGAGCGTTTCCAACATTCTTATTGGACAACGAACACATATTTGAAGAAGGTTGTTATAGCGATCTGTAAGTTAGGGAGAGAGCTTGTAATTCACCATCATTCACTGAAGTTTCGATATTTATTAGGAGTTCAGAGAGATATTACCCGATGCTTAAGGTAGTTGTCCCATTTGAGATTGATTAACTGGTTCATTATTCAATTTCTTCCATACAATACTACAATTATGTTGGGTTATGGTATTAAGATTGCTTGGGGGCTATGAATGACACACATGTTTCAACTAGTGTGCCGGTTGCAAAGCAAATTCGTTATAGAGGTAGGAAGAAGGATTACACTTCAAATGTATTAGCAATATGTGATTTTGACATGCTATTCACATTTGTATACATGAGTTGGGAAGGCTCAGCACATGACTCTAGGATATTGGCGGAAGCCATTGATAGGCCAAATGTAGGGTTTTTGATGCCTCCACCAAAGTGATTGAAATTAAAAGATTGAGTCATTTTCACATATTCGCTTATTTCATTATTCTCACCACTAGAACAAAATACTAGTAAATATTACCTTGTTGATGTTGGTTTTGCTAGTGCACCTGGTTTCGTCACTCCTTATACCGGTCACAAGTACCATTTATCTGATTTTTGAGGGCACAATAATAGGTCCAAGTCAAAGGAGAATTTGTTTAACAACACACACCCACACACTCGTTATGCAATGTAATCGAGTATTACTTTGGGGACAATGAAAGGAAAATTCCCCATTGTGAATAACATGTTCTTCTATGACCTAGATATGCAATGATACATTAAAAAGAGATGCACATATCGATGCACACATTGACCATTGATGGAGAATAGACATGTCATTATATCGTGAAGCTTTGAGCCAACAATATGTTCCTTCATCTTCCAATTCTAACACAGAGATAAATGCAATCGGATATAGTATTGCGGATGCTTTATGGGAGAGACACTTGAGTCATAATCATTAGATTTGCTGACATTATTGCCAAAGACTTTTGGAAATTTTACATTCCTTCTTGAATTTCATTTCGACACGACATTTCATTATTGCATTATTCTGATATGACAATGATTGAGCAGATATTGTTTTCTACAAAATTCTATTATTTTCTACAATTTTTCAGTATAAAGTCTACTATTTCTCTTCAAAATTCTGGATTTTGTGCATTTTCTTGCTATGTTAAGCAAGCTTTTACAGATTTCTGCAATTTTCTATCAAAATATGCAAATATTTCTTGACAAAAATCTGCAATTCTTCTGCAAGATTCAGGATTTTCTGCAATTTTCTTATATTTAACCAAATTTCTACAATTTTATGTGACATTTTACAAGCTTTTGCAATAAATTTGCAATTGTATGCTATTTTTCTGTTATTTTCTGCCATTTTCTACAATTTTTCATAAAATTTTGTTATTTTCTGCAATATTCCTGCAAAAAAATCTGCTGTTTTCCTTAAAATTGTGGATTTTCTGCATTGTATGCTATTTTCTACAAAATTTTGGATTTTCTGAAATTTCCTACTATTTAACAAAATTTCTACTCTATTTTGCAAAAATCTGCAATTGTATGCCATTTTTATGTTATTTTCTGCAAAAATCTGCAATTATATGCTATGTTTATGTTATTTTCTGCCAATATCTGCAATTTTCACAACATTTTGTTATTTTCTGCTATTTTCCCATATTTTTTTTATTTTCTGCAAAAATTGCTAATTTTGCTATTTGACCAAAATTTTGCAATTTTCTGGAACATTATACAAATTTTTGCAATAAAAATCTAATTTTTATTATTTTCCACAAGGTTTTGTTATTTTCTGCAATTTCCTGTAAAAATCTGCTATTTTTTTTACAAAAAGTCTGAATTTTTCTGTTATTTTCTATATTTATGGAGAACTTTTCTGCAGAAATACTATTATACATAATTTAGACCATTAGATGTGGATCTACCATTTATACCGTTAGATGGTATCTAAATTATGACAGTGTGGCACATGGAATAATCACTCTTAATAATCAATGTCAAACTGAAAAAAAATCAGCTGGCATGGAGGAAATGATACCAAATAATCAAAAAGGGTGCTTTTTTCAAAAATCGCTGATTTTTAAAAAATCAGGTGTGAAGAATCAGCATTGATGCCAAACATCTTGTAAAGAACCCAACAAGGATCAGCACAGGGTCACCTTTTAATGAGCTGCTCCACTATCGTCAAAGTCATCAGTCATCGTCAACATAGTCCAGTCTAGAAGAAATTCGGACTAACTGAACGCCAGTAATAAATTTATAGCCAGCCCCAGTGCCCCACCGTAAAAGATGCGGGTCCAATGCTTTTAAATACTTACGTAGAACCTTATCAGTTATCACAGCCAGCCTTGCTCGTCTAGAAGCACATAAGAGAGGTCCGACTAGAATACGAATTAGTTAAGGCCTGGGACATCCATTCCTTATGGTATTTTTTGTCTGTCCACTCATCTACTGTAGCCCGTCCAAAACCCTAAACAGAGGGTAGGGTCTTTTCAAACGGGAAAAGAAAAAGCAATGCAAACAAACAGTAAATTTTAGGGTAGTAAGAAGTAAAAAGTAAAAACTATGTACCTCTAAGGCGGGACTCATGTATTGGGAACATCTCCCGATGTGAACTCGAGGGAGACAAATACAATACAACCCACTTTGTGGGCCCTGGTCTTCCTAATGCCATATGGACCCCATTCCGGAAGCGGACTGACTGACAGGTCCTAGAAACTTATGAAGGGCAGAAGAAATAGTGGTAAGCCCACTCCCTCCCCAGGCACTGATGGGCCAGGCGCAGGTTGACCATCACCCGAAAGAAAAGGAATCCCATGCTTTCAATTGGTCAGAAAATTAATTTACACAAATAATAAAAAGGTACCGTCGGGATCGAGTTGATACGGCTTTGCCACATGGGCCCCGCCTGTACGGCCAAACAGTATGGAGGATAGCAAAAGTCGTGTCCACAGCGTATTTGTAAACCCATTAATTAAAAAAAAAAAAAAAATGATAGAGTTCGGATTTGTTTCTTCGGTCCCTTCAAGCTACAACTTACACGTGAGTGAGGCGAGCTCTGTGTCTCAGCTTCGGCTAAACACATTTAATTAGCACACAGTTTAACGTGTGATTAAGAGAAGCTTAGAAGTTAGAACCACGTCAACAATGACAACCACAACCCCCACCACCGCAAAGAAAGAAACGAAAAAAATAAAGCAAGACTAAATAATACGAAGGAAATCCAACTCCCAGACCTAACTAAAAGGAGGAAAGGTGTACACTGTTCTTGCTTGCTTCCGTTAAAAGGAAGCGAAGACCAAATCAACTTTGCAGTTTGCAGGAGGAAACTGATGAATTCATTAAATACCACTGTTCATCATCATCAGACAATAAATTTTCAAACAGATTTGAGGGCTCTCCCTTCTTTTCTCCCAAATCTACCTCCACCAACCTCCCATACTCCATTTATCCCGACATGATTGTATAGTATAGTAGAATTGTTGAAAGCACCAAATAGATAGAAACCGGAACAAATTAAAAACACTGTGCACTCAAGGAAAGAAAAAGAGAAATGAAACCAAATAAATGGAGCAAGTTGGATGGGAGTTGACAACATTGATAGAGGTACAGTCTCTCAATTTGGACAGTCGAAAATGATGGCATTGAACAGAGCAAAATAATATCAAATACCAAAGAACATGAGAAAGAAAAACAAAAGAAAATCCAAACTGTAGCAACCAATTGAATTGCTACTAGAAATGGAGGAGAAGAATCAAGGCAGAACAATTTGTAAGGTTACAACGATTGTTAAGCATTCAAGCTTCACCCAATCAAAGTAGATTAAAAATAATTAATAACTCAAGAAAGAAAAATTCTGCTACTAATTTGTGCTCCTCCCTAATAAAGAAAATAAGAGACATAAATTAAACGATTATAAACTTAAATTTGAATCTCTCTCTCTCTCTCTCTCTCTCTCTCGTTCTGTTTGTGTATCTATATGTGTCTCAACTTTTATTTGTTTCAGAAAAGGGAGTTATTAACGATGGAAACAAGAAGAAAATGAACAAAAGAAACGATGAAGTTTCCAAGAACACAACCAATCTTTCACCAAAAATTTCCCACAAAACGCATTTCAAAAAATTCTTCTTTTGTGTAATAAAACGAAGACCAAAATGGGAAATACCAAAAGCCCAGGACATATCCTTATCAAGAATTGAGTTAACAAAACTTGTAAATAAATTGGAATCAATAGAAAACTGAAAATCGAGAAATACCCAACACACCCATCTCATAAATCCAACAGATTTAATAAAACTGAAAAAAAAAAAAAAAGTAAACCACAATTGAATTCCAAAATAAATTCCCTTTTTTTTTTCTGTTTTACTCTTCCCTTCTTCTCTTCTAGAATTGAACAAAAGTATTCAGTAATCACCAAAAGAAAAGAAGGAAAAAAACTAGTCCCTCTCATTCTAATAGTTTCTGGACAATAACAACAAGAAGAAAAAGGAAAAGGTTCAGGATGATGAGGAAGAACCATTAGTGGTAACATGAGCACTACTATCATTGTGGTGACTGTGGTTGTGGTTGGTGTCTGGGCTACTTCTACTTCCATTTGCGTCTCTCTTGCCGAAAGTATGTTTGTTATTATGCATCCATACCTTCAAGACGCCTTTCCCCACCCCAATCTCATTGCAGAACTCCTCCACTACCTCTTCGTCAGTCTTCTGCATCTTCCACCCGAGCCTCTCTGAGAACGCATGCATCTTCTCCTTCTGTTCCTGGCTGAATTTCGTCCGAAACCGCTTTCTTCCATTTGGGTTTGTTGTCGTCATCGTTACCGTCGCGGCTGTTGTTGCTGCCGCAGTGGTGCTCACATGATTTTCCGGCGCACCCGATAAGCCGGTGCTCAGTGCTAGCAACATGTGGGGTGCAGATGGGTAGTACGAAGACAAGAGAGGTGGCGGGGAGGCTGAATTTGGGCTCCTGCCGCGAGCTACTATGGGTTGGTGAGGATGGTGCTGCAGTTGCTGGTGATGATAGTCAACCGTGTGGGTACCCTCATCAGGTTCACGGCGATGAAAGTTGCGGTGGCAACCGCAAGCAGCACATTTTAGGGAAGTTGGGTCGGTTGGGGTGGCAGATGGGGAGGGCATGAACTCTCCGCACCCATCTAAGGCATGGCCTCCTATGCTTGCCGCGTGGTTCTTGAGACATTCCTTGTAACTAACCACCGCCGCAGGGGTGGTCGGGGTGTGATTCTGGTGGTGGTGGCGCTTGAGTACGCCGTTGGAGAAGGATAAAGGCTTGGAAATGTGATGTTCGTTGAGCTTGGCTGGTTGGGTCGGAGATGGTGTCTCGCCGTCGGTTTCCTGGGTTTTCCTTGTGCTGTTGGGGGTTGTATCGGTGGCTAAGTCCATGGTTGGAACATTTAAGCTGGACTTGTAGACGCTTTGAGAGTTAGGGTTTTGGTGGATGGGTAAAGGAGGGCCTTCTCCTTCGTGAGAAACGGTCGGAAGGTAGAGAACAAAGATGGGGAAGGGAGGATGGTGAACAAGAGAGAGAGAGATGTTGATGATGACGACGATGATGATGATCAGTGATGAGTGATGAAAAAATCTGGGCTTTGTGGATGACGGGAATACAGAACACAACTATACAAGTGTCCTTCTTAAACACTAGTTTTCAACCCTGGTTCTAATCTCTGGTTAAGTTTCTCAACCCTTCAAGTTAGATGTGGTGTAAATTTGCAATAAATTCGTGTCTCAGATATTTATTACCTAAACTCGGTCGATTGAC
Organism: Nelumbo nucifera; assembly: GCF_000365185.1. The sequence continues at coordinate 4,542,570 of NW_010729075.1, forward strand.
TCGTGCATTCGCACGAGTTAATATTGTCACAGCCCTCCATTAAGCCTGCAGAACGAGTTCCCCTCGTTCGATGACCGCGTTGACCCGGTAGTATTATTTAATATTACATGATGTGAGATTAAACATTTAAACCAATAAAATTACTTTTTGTTTTGTAATTAATCGAAGTAGAAATAATCCACCTTCTGCACCCGCATGGTTCTGAATTTGATTTCTTTGATAGCAGTAATAAACAACCGTTTATTTTTTATTTTTCTTTTTTTACTTTTTTAGTTTTATGACCAGAAACTAGCAATTGGTTGTCTGGTTGAGACTTGAGAAGTTGAGAGAGACCTGGGACCCTTCTGTTTTTAGAAAATTTCGACCGGTTTATTTGTTTTCGGACAAATAAAAAAACTTTTGAAAAATGGAGTGGCCTTTTTGTCAATTTGTCACGTCTTGTAAATTTTTTGAAGATGTATGTATCATTCTGATTGTGTATGTTTCGTACAAGTAATCCGTTTTTTATTAGAGTGAAAAATCCGTTTTTTATTAGGACAGAAATGCCCCTAAAAAATAATAATAATTAATCGCGATTTCATATTGACAGGCTAATAAAACAGGCCCACGTGGAACAGCTGCCGTGCTGCCACGTGGTATAAAAAGCGCAGACTGTGTGACACGTGGTAATTCAGCCCATCTTGTTACACATTGCGTGCACTGCTTCCATAAGAGATGAGACTTTTGTTCAGGTTATTTTTGTCGTAATATAATTGGGTGGTGTGTTCGGTCTGGCCTATATTTGCTCGTTAGAGAAGCGATAGAGTACTTTACGCACCACAAAGCTGCTTGACTAGGCTTGGTACGAATACCGTCGAATGCACAGACTACGAAGCAATTCAAACCACAGACTACGAAAACAAAAGCAAAGCTTGGATATCATGCACGGTGAGGATGACATCATCATCATCTCAATCATGCAATGAGCGTAGCTGGGTTGGGGCTTCAAACATCGATATATGTGCATATACACTAGCATTGGAACTCGCACCCTTGTGGTGATACTCTTCTCTACACTCTACTATGATCCACCCATTTGGCATCTATCAGAAAAACCCACCCGTTTGGCACTACCAACCTTCTGAGCGAATTTTTTTATGGATACTTTTTATTATTTTTTTTACTTTTCATTTGCGCTGGTAAATATAAATTCTGATTTATTTTTAATTCTCAAATTTGACTTTATTTGACAGGGAATACCGGCTGAAGCAGGGTAATTTGCAATGTTTTAAAAACCGATCAGGTGGTCGAACCGTTTTTGCCTCGGGGTCGCGTGTCATCGGTTCAACCGTTTGGGTCAAATGGGTCGACCACCCATGTGTATTTAAGGTGTATAATTACTTATATACATACGTACATATATATAAGTATATATTTTATCATTAAATAATATATAAATATGTTTTAAATATGTTATATGTATTTTTGTATTTAAATTATGTTTTTAATCCATTTTTAATTTCTTTTATTTATAAAAAATATTAAAAATTGTAATTTGAGGCCAAAAAGGGGATTTTTTCATGAAAATAACAAGGCAAGGTGCCTATGGCCCCTTGGATGCATAGATTTCAAAAAGTTACTCAATCAAAAAAAATAAAAAACACCCTAATTGGACATTGAAGTGCAAAGTTATGGCCTCTAAAAGTTTGCATGCATTGAGTGTGCAACCCATGACTAGTGACCGGATCGAATAGGTCAACGGTTAAACCGTCTAGGTTGAATAGTTCTTGATCAAGTTAATGGTTTTTAATCATCTGACAGGTCTTGACTGAATCGGGCCCAAAATCATTGTTGGTGACGGTTTGAACGATTTGACCGGCTAGGTCAATAGCGGATTGAAAACACTAATAATTTGTTTGGGAATAATATACAAAGTACAATGAGAATTCCCATTGACCAACTTTCGCCTCCTCTCCAAACCCAAAAAAAGAATGCCCCAAAAGAAAACAAACAAAAAAAAATATTGAATTGGATTGGTTTGAAGACTAGGTAAGGGTGTGGGGGTAGCATTATATGCAAAATGGGATTACCTGCAAACAAAAACTCTTCATAGACTTGCAATTACATATCCCCGTGAATTTAAGATATTTTATATTTATATAGAACTTTTGATTGCAGTATATATATAAGTGTGTGTGTGAGAGAGATTAAAAGTCAAGTTCATTTAGGGTTACCATTGAGGGATTACTCTAGGTGGTCCACAGTTAGATCCTAGTCCTAATCTCCTACAATTTATACTAAGGCGTAATTTATTCATTGATGAAGGGTGATTTGGCATGACCTAGTAAGAAGGGGACATGTAGACGCGATTTGCTCGAAGGGTGACAATTCAGCCAAACGAACCCAGCCCGTAACATTCGGAGCTCGGATGTTCAGCCACCTCGGCGTAGAAACACCTTGACACCCATTCCAATTTGGGACTAAAGAACTAAAGTACCAGTTCGGAGCTAAAGAGTCAAAATTCCACGTAATTGACTCGAAAGGTCTCCCCAACGGACCCCGAATTTCTCGGATCACAACGAGACTCATCCTATCTCCGCCTGAATCGAAGGTAGACGATAAACCTTATCAACACATTGCTCTCCTTCAAAAACAGAACAAATCTTATTCGCACAGCCTGGAGATCCCGGAGCTCTTCCGTAAGGCCCACAACTACTCCATTATATAAGGACATAAAACCCCAAGGCAAAGGTACACGTGATTATTTTACTCACTAGCATTCAAGCACTCAAGTATTCAGCTCGCATCCACAATATAATACTGACTTAAGCATCGGAGCGACCTCGCCGGGTTAGCTACCCCGGGTTCTCTGATCTACTATTTAACAGATCAGTCCAGCTCACTGTGCAATTAGAGTTCGGATTGTCTTCCAGCTAGGAGTATCCAGATCGCGCACCATCAATTGGTGTCGTCTATGGGAAACGATCGAAAGGTCGTCCCAACTTTAGTTGAAATTTTACTTATCCCAATGGACTCTTTCAGCAACACCGGAAAAAGTATCGAGATGAACGTCATCGGGGGGCAAGATCAGCAATCAACCTTCCCTCAAGGTTCTACGGTATGCATTGGTCGTTTTACTATTCCTCTTACAGTGTCAGGAGTCCCATCACTGTCCGTACCGTAGGGCACTATGCAAGTGAGTGTCCCGCTTCCCCCAGTGGGCGCGACTTTCTCCAAGCCATCTGTGGTTCCTCCTAGAATCGGGCACTCCCAATTCCCTGGCCTCGTTCAGTGCGTCTGGACAATACAGATCTAGATGCAACGGGTCCAACAATTCCAATAGTATCAACATTACTATCTGTACCTGCAGTATCGGCAGCAGTTCCCACCACTGCAACCGATTCCACCCCGACACCCAGGGTTGCATCAGGACCAAACCTCGAATCGGCTTGGAAGTACCGATTCCTCCCAAGGGTCAGGTTTCGCCCTGTAGGAGGAGAGACAGTCAGCACACTCCTCCAGTCTCGCAAGGAAATTTTAGAAACTGGTTCGGGGATAGTCAACTCAACAGGGCCAATCCTCCTTGGCACTCCCAGCAAGAAAATGACGGCTCATGAGGAGATAATAGCCAGCCCGGAGTTCAAGGTGCGAACTCAAGGCAGGATCCCTCCGTCCCTTGCGATAACCAGTGCGAACCCCACAACCAAGAGAACCTAGCAAGAAAGAACTAGGATCTACCTCACGATAATGTCTGTAGTGATGCCGAAATACCAGACCAGACCAAAATCAGCAGTACCAACGCCGAGCCGATGAAGAAGCAGTAGCGGCGACATCGCAAGCCACACCGCTCCTCGACCTGAAACAATCCATCGGTGAAGCCAAGTCAGCAAGCAAAGCAAACCAAAGAAAAGGAAGAAGTGAGCTCGGTGGCTACGAAGATTGCGCCTCCATTACTTTTCCGGTCATCTCCTCTGTCTCCCGAGCTCTTAGCAACTCCGATGCTGAAAGATTTCAAGGTGCCCCCGTTAGACAAGTATGATGGGTCGTTTGACCCCAACGATCATGTGGATTCCTTCTAGTCTTAGATGCACCTAGCTGGGGCTGACGAGTCCTACATGTGTGTAGCCTTTTTCACTACGTTTAGGGGGTAGTCAAAACTTGGTATCGGAACCTCGCGCCGGGCTCCATCAAAAGCTGGTCCCAATTTGCCGACCTGTTTACTGTGCACTTCATTACCAGCAAGAGGTGCCCAAAGTCACAAGAAAGCCTTCTGAACGTGGTTTAGAGGGAAGGAGAATCAATTAGAAGCTATATAAAGCGCTTCAACAATACTTGCTTGCAGAGAAAGGAATCACCCATAAAGAGTTCAACTGGCAAGCTAACAAACCGAAAGATATCACCGAATTCCTCAAGTTAGCAGATCAGTTCATCGGTACCGAGGAGGAGATCAACCAAAAGATCGACAATCCACTGCTAGAAAAGGGGAAAAGAGAGAATGAAGGAACGAGAATGGACAATCCACCGCCAAAAAAGAGGAAGAGAGAGAAGTAAGTCAAGAAGTCGGTCCCCCTCGCGCACTCACAAGCCAAGTTGGCGCTCCAGGACCCTACCTGTGGAGAGAACGAGCTATACGCCTTTGAATGCTAAGCGATGAGAGATCTTAATGGCTACTAAGGATTCCTCCTTCGTCAAATGGCCTCCCAGGTTAAGGGGAGACCCGACAACAAGAAACCCGAATGTCTACTGCCATTTCCACCGAGATCGTGGACACAGCACGGAGAATTGTAGGAATCTCCGCAACGAGATCGAGGAACCTATCCGCCACAGGTATCTGAAGAATTACATATTGCGAGAAGAGAGGGGGCAAGCAGACCGACAGGAAGATCAACAGGGGGACCAGAGGAGGAATGGCTCCGAGGTCAGCAGGAAAAATGAGCAACCACCGCGACAGTTGCCAGAGGAAAGACTAGTCCGCGGGGTGATTAACATGATCACCGGCGGGTCCATCATCGCTGGATGTACATTGGCAGATAGGAGGACCTCGGTCCACGAATGGGAGAACGAAGGTGAAAGCCCGCCAAAGTGACATCAGCTCGAAGAACCGATCTACTTCACTGAGGACGATGCATGCGAAATCCAGTACCGTCATGAGGATGCTTTAGTGGTGAAGCTAAGGATTAATGACTTCGAGGTAAAATGCATCTTGGTGGTCTCAAGCAGCTCAACAGACATACTCTTCAAGGAGACCTTTGACAAATTACAATTACAGCAGAGCGACTTGAAACCGGTAAATACGCCTTTGATAGGGTTCAGCGATGAGGAGGTCAAACCTCTTGGTCGAATCACAGTACCCGTGGAAGCCGGCACGTGGCCAAACATTGTGCGATTTGAGCACACATTCTTGGTAGTCACGAATCCCTCCCCCTACAATGCAATAGTAGGTCGGCCTATCACGCATGTTTTACGTGCGATAGTATCCACTTACTACTTAGTGATGAAATTCTCAACTGATTACAGAATGGGATTCGTTAGAGGTGACCAGCTCGAATCCCGCAAGTGCTACGTGGCTGCCTTAAACGGAAAAGCAAAGATGGTAGAGGATGTCGAGCTCGAGTGACCAGTGGAGTATACTGACGAACGAGCTTCCCCGAAAGAAGAGATGGTCCACATACCAGTCTCTGCCGTTGAACCAGCCAAAACTCTTCAGATCGGTGTCTCAATCAACGAACCACTTCGAACCCAACTAGTAAGTTTCTTACTTGAAAATTTAGATATTTTTTCTTGGTCCGCGGCAGAGATGCCTGGGATTGATCCAAAAATTAAAACTCACAAACTTAATACCGACCTTTTAGTTAGGCCAATAAGGCAAAAGAAACACAACCTCGCCCCGGAACGTTGGAGGGTAGTCGATGAAGAGGTGGGGAAGCTCTTCACGGCAGACTTCATCAGGGAAGTCCATTACCCGAGTTGGGTGGCTAACCCTGTTTGGGTGAAAAAAGTCAATGGCAAATGGCGCATGTGCATCGATTACACTGACCTGAACAGAGCCTGCCCAAAAGACTGCTTCTCGTTGCCCAAGATCGATTGCCTAGTGGACGCGACCTCAGGGCATGAGTTGTTGAGCTTCTTGGATGCCTATTCCAGTTACAACCAGATTAGGATGGATTCCGCTGACGAAGACAATACCGCTTTCATAACTGATGGGTTATATTGTTACATGGTCATTCCCTTCGGATTGAAAAATGCTGGGGCAACATTCCAGCGCCTTGTAAATAAAATTTTCGAGCCGTTAATCGGCAATAAAGTAGAATGTTATGTTGATGACATGGTTGTGAAGACCCAGTTTTCAAATTCTTTGTTGAATGATTTAAAAGATGTTTTTCAAATTTTACGAAGATATAACATGAAGTTAAATCCAATAAATGCGTCTTCAGAGTCACTTCGGGTAAATTTCTTGGCTATATAGTCAACCAACGCGACATCGAGGCCAACCTGGACAAAATAAAAGCGATTCTAGATATGAGACCACCTCGTAAAATAAAAGAGGTCTAGAGGCTGGCTAGCCGGATAGCCGCCCTGAGCCGCTTCATCTATAAATCGGCATACCAGTGCCTACCCTTTTTTAAAGCTATAAAAAAGAGCAAGGACTTCGATTGAACTGAAGAATGCCAGCTCGCTTTTGATGAGCCGAAAAGGTACTTAGGTACCGCCCCAATTTTAACTCGACCCGAAGAAGGGGACGTGTTAAAACTATACCTCTCTGCGAGCGATGAAGTGGTTAGTTCGGTACTAATCAAAGAAGTAGGTCGGGTTCAACGACCCACCTACTATGTTAGCAAAATTTTGCAGGATGTAGAAACTAGATATCCGGAGATCGAGAAACTAGCATACACACCGATCATAGCAGCTCAAAATCTTCACCCGTACTTCCTAGCCCATACTATCGTTGTTCTCACCAATAAACCCCTGAGGCAGATTCTGCTCAAACCCGAGGTGTCTGGAAGATTAATGAAGTGGTCTATCGAGCTGAGCGAATACGATATCCGGTATGAGCCTCGACCAGTAGTCAAAGCTCAGGTCTTGGCAGATTTTGTAGCATAGTGCACATTCGGCGTAGTGACCCCCGAGTTGATCGAGCTCGCTCACACGACGGGAGCATCAACCGGTGCAAAGCCAACCCCAGTCAGAGTGGAACCGACCTAGGAGAAGGAGACCTGGATCCTCCACATCAATGGCTCGTCCAACTACTAGGAAAGTGGTGCAAGACTGATACTGTACGGCCCAAGTGAGGTGAAGTTGGAGTATGCTCTCCTGTTCAAATTCGAGGCATCGAACGAAGAAAAATATGAAGCGTTGATCGATGGGCTAACCTTAGCAAGGGAAATGAAAGCAAAGCACTTCATCATATGTAGCAACTCACAACTAGTGGTCGACCAAGTCACTGGTGAGTACGAAGCCCGTGACCCCACTATGGCAACTTACTTGACCAAAGTCAGAGAGATCCTGTGCAGCTTTGTCTCCTGCTTTACCAGACAAATTCCGAGGTCCGAGAACGCTAAGGCCGACGCCTTGTCATGTCTAGCTAGCACGAGCAGTAACACTATACATAGAGGACTTACCTCGGCCTAGCATTCTCGGGGGAGCAGAAGAGGTCGCTCCCGTGTCACAAGCAGAACCAAGCAGGATCGACCCACTTGCGAGTTATCTACTCCACGGGACCCTACCTGCAAAATACAATGCGGCTCGGAGGGTAGAGCGCCATTCAGCCAAGTACATCCTCATAGATGGATAGATGTACAGAAGATCTTTCACACTCCCTTACCTGCGTTGCTTGCGACCCTCAGAAGCTGAGCATGTACTTCGCGACACTCATGAAGGCTTGTGTTGTGGACACTTGGGGGGCAGAGCCCTCACACAGAAAGTGTTAAGGCAAGGCTATTATTGGCCAACAATGAAGGCAAATGCACTCGAGCTCGTCAAAAAGTTTGACAAGTGTCAAAGGCATGCCAACATCCACCACCAACCTGCTGCTGATTTGAAATACCTCACCAACCCATGGCCCTTTGTGCAGTGGGGAATCAACATCCTTGGTCCTTTCTCGCCAGCAACAGGTCAGAGGAGGTTCTTGGTTGTAGCAGTAGATTATTTTACAAGGTGGGTGGAAGTCGAACCCTTGGTAACGATCACAGCCCGCAACATACAGAATTTCTTATAGAAAAACATAGTATGCCGATTCAAACTACCCCAAGTGTTGATATCCGACAATGGGAAGCAGTTCCAAGATGTTAAGTTTCAAAACCGGTGTGCTGAGATGGGAATTCAGCAAAATTTTACCTCGGTAGCATACCCCCAAGCGAACGGACAAGTAGAAGTAACTAACAGGGCGATACTTCATGGACTAAAAGCTCGCTTAACTCGAGCCAAGGGATTGTGGGTAGACGAACTGCCCAATGTCCTTTGGGCCTACCAAACTACTATCAAGACTACGACGGGTGAGACCCCCTTCAACCTCACATATGGCATAGAGGTGGTGATTCCGGCAGAGATCGAGGTACCCACATTACGATTGGAGGCTTATGATAAGGAAACAAATGATGATGAGCTCCATACCAACTTGGACCTGGTAGAGGAGGTGCGAGACCTGGCCTACATTCGGACCACAGCCTACCAGTAGAAAGTAGCTCGGTACTATAATGCCCAGGTCAGAAAGCGACAGTTCCATGTCGGCGACCTGGTTCTTCAAAAATTATGGTACCTGAGCCCGGTGTAGGTAAGATCGGACCAAATTGGGAAGGTCCATACCATGTAAAGCGGGTATTCGGGGATACGAGCTTGAGACTTTGGAAGGGAAGCAGGTACCTCGAGCATGGAATATTGATAACCTAAGAAGGTACTACTTATGAGCCTGTGACTCCAAGGCAAAATTTCTCTATGCGACTACTGGACTGATAAAAAAAGACGATTGACTGGAGAGAGGACTGTGAGTCACTCCCAGAAGCCTAAGGGCTATGGTGCCGAGCTGATAACTACAATAAGTCCTAGTCACCTCTTCGGCATAGGCAGACAAGCCCTATTCTCCTGTTCGGCATAGGCAGACAAGTCCTAGTCGCCTCTTGGGCATAGGCGCAACGATCCCCAATCGCCACCTCGGCTTGGGCAACTATGTCGCTCGTGCATAGACAGGTTGGGTATATACCCTATAGTGTCTATCCACCTCGACGCACAACAAACACAAGGGTTGTTCCTACCTGGAGTCCAGCTCGCTAGACTGGTACTTTGGGATAACCAATTGCCTTTAAGTAGCCTGTGCATAGACTGGTCAGGTGCATACCCTACATTGTCTATCCACCTCGGCGATGCAAGGTTAATCCCACTTGGAGTCTAGCTCATTAGTCTGGCACTTCAGGATAACCAACACTTAGAAAAAAATTTTTTAGAAAGATTTTGCATAAGACTTTTTGAATCATTATATTTCATTAACATAAAGGTTCCGAGTACATGCTTACTAAAACCGGGCTCGGAGGCCCGAGACATACACTATATGGGGGGGGATCCAAGAAAAGAGGCTTGTTTAAACATCAGATCTGCCAAGAATCCCCTCCAGCAGGTAGGTTAGTTTCCATGTGGTCCTCCACATCATCTCGGCCTGCCTCCCCTGACGGTCTCGCCTCGAGAAGTTTGTCATCGCTTTCTCCCATGGAGGAGTCAGGTTCCTTGTCAGCCTCCTTCGCCATCTCAGGAGTAACGGTGGACATGGAGATAGATCCAAAGTCAACGTCGGGAAATTTCTGCCACATCAACCACTTGTAAAGCTTAAAGCCCGACTCGTATGAGCCAGAGCCATACTCAACTTGGAGGTCGTGAAACTCAGGGGACTCCTTGAACTCCTTGATGGCATGATCTCTTTCTTGAATCCTCGCCTCCTAAATGGCAGTTTCGAAGATCTCAGCGCACTCCTTGATTATCGCCTCAAGGTTTTCATTCTCCTGGAGGAGAGCTTCCTTCTCCCCCTTGAGCTTCTTGAGCTTCTTCTTCTCCTCCGTTAGCACTAGGATCAGCCCCTCCTGGCTCCAATCTCCATTCTTGGCTCTAAGAACGTCACCCCGAGCTAAATCCAGCTCGTGATAAAGCTTTCAAGCGTTCTCTTCAGCCTCCCGAGCTCACTTCAAGCGGATCTCAGATTGGTAGACGAGCGAGTGGATAGCGGAGTTCACCTAAAATAATAGAAAGCAAGTGTAAGTGTCATTGACAGAAGAATAAGAAAGTGAATGAAGGGGCAGGTTACTTACTACCATACAGTAGGAGGCTGGCCTCCCTCCGAACTGACTTGTTGGCATGTCAACCCACTCCGCGACCTCCATAGGAAACACGGCATCCTTGCTCTTAAGGAGCCCGTGCCTCGGAGTCATTATACTCTCCTTTGCTGAAGGGGACCGAGGCTTGGGAACCGAAGTACCTTCGGGCTTGCGAGGTGGGGTACCCTCATCCTGATCCTCGTCCAAGTCAACAACCGGGGGTTGGGGACGTACCTCCTCCCCTGGGAGCTTTGTAGAGGGTGGCTCTGGTGCTGCGACCTCGGGATCGGCAGGAACCAAAGAGGTGGCCTCCTCTCGACGGGACCTCTTTGAAGCCTTTCTCTTTTTCCCCCTTTGAACACTCCTCAAAAGGTTAGCGGCGTCAACACCTGTCATAGCTTCTGCAAGAGAGAAGAAAAAGAGTTAGCTGCGAACTGAAGTAAGTGCAGAAAGGAAAAAGGAGAGGTAATGTGTGTGCCGAGGTGGAGGCCTACCAGGAGGACTCAGCCCAGCTCGTGCAAGCTTCTCCTCGGCCAGAAAATCATCCATCTCAAGGTCGAGGTCCCTCCAAGAGTGGATGACCGCCCTAGTCTCTACATCCAGCCTCACCCCGGGGTCCTTAATGGCCACTCGCCAGTGAGTCGGGAATGGCCATCCTTCAGGGTTCCGAACAAAGAAGTACCTCCTCTTCCAGGCCAATATCTTGTTCGGGTTACCGAACAGGACCTTGAACCCGGAGCAAGGTGAGATATAGTAGCTCTGTCGGGTGTCCCCATGCAGGCAAGAAGAGCTCTTTTTAATGGAAAAATCGAGCTAAAGATGTCTAAAGTAAGAGGTCAGTTATATTCGTGGAAAAGTGAGATCGTACCAACAATGGAACAGATGGCGTTCAGGCGTAGCTGGTCAATGGTGACGTTAAAGAACTTAATGATTTCTACAATGAAGGGGTGGAGCGAAAAGCGTAGCCCAGCTACGAGCTACTCCTCAAAAACTGTGAGTTCATAATGATCGTGAACCCAAGGGTACTGACCCAAAGGAATGCTAAAAACAAGAGTGTTAGGGAGACGGTAACGAGCTATCAAGGACAACAGCCTGTCTGAGGTCATCGTGGAAGGGCCGGAGTTGTCCGGATCCCGACCTCAAGTAGAAGACGAGACCCCCTCTCCGGAGGTCAACCGCTCTACCTGAGGTTTGGGTTCCTCAAGCCGAGATGGCCTGACATCAAGTAAAGGCATTTCTCCTAAAAGGTTTAAAGAGGAGCTCTCTAGCGAAGAGCTGGCCTCAACGACGGGAGCTGAGGACTGCACCTCGGCATCCCCGGCCTCGCCAGAGTCACTAAGTAACCTATCTATGCTAGCACTAGACACTTTGTCCAGGAAAAGGAAAAGGGAACAACTAGTGAAAGAAGACAAACTCACCAAAGAAGACGATAACGACCTCGGACACAGGGAAAGAATGGCAAGCTGAAGACGCGATCTTAGGAGAACTCAATTACACGACTTATGGCAAAGCTAATGGGCCCTTCGGCCCCCTATTTATAGTCCACCACATTCAGTAATCATCGATTGAGATCTGTACGATCGGATGGCTCCCATGAAAACCGGCTGCATGCCGAGGACGAAATCGGTTGAGCGTGCCTTTTGGCGTCTGCAGAATTTATAAACAGTGTGACGTCCGCGCGTGACTGAGACGCGACCTGGGTCACTTTGTGGTTGATTCAGATGATTGAACAGGTCCGACCAGCGGTTCGCCCTTCAAGTCGCCTAGACTTCGTGCCAAACCCACCTGGACTCATCATGAACTCCTCGCACCGGGTCAAGACCCTTGGCACAGGGAGTGGGGGGCAATTGATGAAGGGTGATTTGGTACGACCTAGTAAGAAGGGGACACGTAGATGCAATCTGCTCGAGGGGTGACAACTCAGCCAAACGAACCCGGCCCGGAACATTCAGAGCTCGGGTGTTCAGCCACCTCGGCCCAAAAACCACCTCAGGATATAAACACCTTGACACCCAATCCAATTCGGGACTAAAGAACCGAAGTACCAGTTCATGGCTAAAGAGCCGAAACGCCACGTAATTGACTCGAAAGTCCTCCCCAACGGACCCCAAATTTCTCGGATCACGATGAGACTCATTCTAGCTCCGCCTGAATCAGAGGTAGACGATTAACCTTATCAACACGTTGCTCTCCTTCAAAAATGGAGTAGATCTTATCCGCATAGCCCGAAGATCCCGGAGTTCTTTCGTAAGGCCCACGACTACTCCATTATATAAGGATATAAAACCCCAAGGCAAAGGTAAGCGTGACTATTTTACTCACTAGTATTCAAGCACTCAAGTATTATTCTCGCATCCATAGTATAGTACTGACTTAAGCATCAGAGCAACCTCACCGGGTTAGCTACCCCGGGTTCTCTGATCTACTATTTTGCAAATCAGTCCAACTCGCCGCGCAACTGGAGTTCAGATTGTCTTCCAGCTAGGAGTATCTAGATCGTGCACCATCACTCATCACCCACTGGATTTTGATGAATTTTCAATGGTTACTAGCAGGGACCCGTGCAATGCACAGAAAATTTTGAAAGATTTAAGAATTTTATTTTTCATTTAATGTTGATTTATAAAAAATATTTATTGTTAATTGAATATGAACAAATATTTTTTAATAAATATAGTTTTATTAATAATTCATAGTAATTTTAATAATTTTTATAAAGCTAACATTTATATTAATTCCACTAATAATTAACAATTATATAGAAATGACAATGTGGTGGATTCAGGGCAGGGTTACCCCATCCCTTTCCCTGCCCCATAGTCAAGACACTCTACCCCATCCCCCCTTGTTCCCAGTGTCACGCGAATTCAGGGCAAGGCATCCCACTCCTCATCGAGAATGAAAAATCCTCGAATTTTTCTACCCCATCCCCAGTATTGGGCAAATTCAAATAGAATTATAAATTGGATTATGCTAGGTCGACATGACACGACCCACATGTGGCCCACACAAAATGTGAATCGTGGAGTGCGGGTTCAATTGTTATTTTACGCCTTGGTAGGCATAAGTGTTGCTTTACGCCTTATTTTAACTGGCCCAATAAAAGCGAAAACCGTTTAGGTATCAAGAAAAAAAAAAAACTTTTTTTTTGAGAAAAGATTCCTACAACAATGATCGCATGCAATCCCAATAAGATGTAAATATGTTTTAAATCAAATTGATGTAATGTTTTGTTTTTTTTATTCAAACACCGTCATGTTCTCATTTTATAGATGTTCTTTTTTTGGGGTGTGTGAAAAATTCTTCTTCTCAATGATCTCAGATAAGTTGCCAATGTTGTTGGCGATTAGACAGTCTTAGCCTGCGATTGTCTTCGTAAACATTTGTTCCTGTTACACACTGATATGAATTCATTGAGTCCAGATCTCCTGCCCATAATAATTCAATCCACGTTTACCCACAATATACATACCTCCGTGTATTGAGAACATCTCTCCGTGCATAATACTATATAGGAGGATTTCTCCATGTATGTTGTGATGTTATGTGGGTAGAAGTGAATAGAATTCTTGTGAGTAGGAGATTTGGACTCGAATTCATTGGATGAACCCTCAACCCTTTGAGCTCACATCTCATCACAACAAACCATTATGTCCGTACATTATGTACATCTCACCATGAAGGACCAATGGAGATGTTCATGATGAAAGGCTGCAATGGCTTATTGAGACTGTGTTGTTGGGATTAAATCCAGACTCAAAACCTTTAGCATGACGACATGAATGGGTTAAACACAACACTGCATTTTTTAGTATATAATCCCCCCATCCTCGATGTGGGTAGGGATGTCGGAAAAGATTGTACAAGGAAGATCTGGGATTCTGGAGTGTAATTGGGAATATCTCCCTTATCCTTTATGGCAAAATGTTCCGAATTAAGATCTGTTTCTTACAGAGGGCACCTCACAACAACCTCACAAGCACATCCCACCGTATATTGGGAACATCTTTTGTAAATAATAACACACAAACATGATAGATGTTTCCAATACATGATGGGATGTGCCTTTAAGGTCGGTGTGATGTTATTTGTAAGGAGCAGATCCAATCTCAAATGTTCCCAATATGTGGTTGTAATGGTTTGTTGGGACCATATCCACACCCTAACACTTTAGCATACATGAAAGCATTCAACACAAAATTGGTTATTTCCACTCTTCATTTCTTGTACTTAGAGTTTATGGTAGCATGGTTTTCTCACCATTTCGTATTCAAAGCATACTTGGGGGGTGATCAACAATGTCAATAAACATCCTTTAAATTAAATGCACCCAATGGTCTAGTCTAAAAAAAGTTCTTTTTCGCACTTATTTTAAAATATTGTTACTTAAAATTATTTTCCATGGGAGAAAAAACAAAGTTTTAGAACCAAGTTTTTCTAACATTTTCCCAAACCCACTTAACCTACCATAACCCATCACAAGTTGTTTCAAATTTTAACTAAAAATAAATAAATGGTTCTGCCTTACCTAAGTGGACTGATAAGGTTTCAATGCATAAAATTTTGATATTTCATTGTTAGATGAAATAAATTTTTTCAACATCGAAACATTTTATTAAAATGCTAATTATTAATTGTTTATCATATGTAATATGTAATGTATGGTAATATATGTAATTATATTTCTTTTACTTGCACCCTATCATAACATAAACTCCTCTGATTAGTAATACTTTTCCAATAACGATATCAAGAAATTATAAAAAAAAAAATATTTGTATACCTAGTTACCTACTTTATCTTTAAATATTTCATAAATTTTGACTAAAATTTTTAGTTACATAATTGAAATTTCAATGAAATTCCAACTTTCATTCAATTTTCATTGGCATATGAAAACTAGTGAAGACAATTTTGTTCACCGTAAGAAGGGAAAGGTTGAGAAACCTATAC
Source organism: Nelumbo nucifera (assembly GCF_000365185.1). The sequence continues at coordinate 4,557,797 of NW_010729075.1, forward strand.
AAACCAAACACAGCCTAAATGAAATTGAAACTCACAAAATTAAAAACCTTGGTCAACCCAAAATTTTCAAGGCTTAAGTTTGAGAACTTGCAATCCTGACCCTAAATTGAGCATACTAGAGTTGCGTCTTCTGTTAAGATGCTACAACCATTCATACAGATTGAAGAAGGATGACATTTTACATGGGATATTCTTGGAGGAGGATGTTGGCTTCATAGCAATTAATCAAAATATCAAGGTAATTGCAACTCTGTTGTGTTCATTTAATTTAATATGGACAGCATGCACTTAATTAATAGCTCTCATGAGGGGCACCCTCCTAGTCCTAGCAAGTAGCAACATTAATCTTCAAATTATTGCTTAGGCCTTCCTACCAAAGTCCTATAGGCTCTGAGTACAAAGACTACAACAGTCTTCATTCAAAAATAAAGTTGCATAGGTTAGGTTCGAGTGTTCCATGACTTGAAAAGACAATTGAGACAGCAAAGTTTACAATTTGGTAGGGATGACATCTACCTAAACTTAAAGAGTATGTTTTGAGATATGGCCAACATAAAATGATAAAAATGATGCCATGGGCAGAAAAGAAAGAAAGAAAGATGGAAAGCTCCCCTTACAAGGAAATGACTAGACTAGACTAGACTGCACTGGACTACACCAAAGTCTTTTTTATTTGGCCTCAAAGCCAAACCCCTTTTAGGTAGCACACATAATCATCTATTTCTTCAAACTTATAAAATTGACAGAATTCTTTTCTGGCTGAAATATTTTATTTATAATTCTCCTTTTACAATGAAATTTAATCCTTGTTTCTGTAAAACAATGTTCTCATTGTGAAGGGGACAGAAATATAGCTGGAGCATCTTGTTATTTTGAAGAAGAAAAGAATTTAGTTTATTCAAATTTTCAAATTAAAATTGCCATGAATGATTATCCTTAATAATTATTGATCTATCATCCTTGTGCAGATCCAATTTGGGATCTTCAGTCGCAAAAGTCTAGATATATAGCCTCATCTGGTGTTAGTTATTACAAAGAGCAACTTCTAAATGGTTGTGCCCTCCCTATCCGTCAGTTCTCCTTCAATTCACACTCTCTAGTTATAGTTGAGTTACAAACACCTGCTCAGTTTCTACAGGATTGTACTTATTATTTTATACACACAATGTTTGTATTGTAGAAGAACAACAATGACATGCCATTAACGCCACAGAAGCTAAAATCTGGACAGTCATCAGAGGCCTAAGGAAACTCATTTTGCTGTGAATCAGTAACGCCATGCAAAAGACAATCTATTAAAAGCTAAAGGGAGCCACCGGAAACATTAGATGGAATGAACAGGCACTGTTGGATCATATTAAGTATCTTTTTACCTTTTTTTAATAATATAAACTTACTGTATGTAAATAGGAAGGATGCTAGCACCACCCATACTATAGCAATAAGGGCAAATGTGAATAGGACTCAGTTTTTTGTCTCTCAACCTCTCCCTCAAAGATCTCACTCTTACTTTTGTAACAGAGGTCTCCTTTTGTATCCTTTTTACTGGATCCTTTTGCATAAAAAAAAAAAAAAAAATTATAAACTTCTAAATGGTTGGAAAAGTATAGACTTGTATTCTTCCATCCATCTCTTCTATTGATGGAGAGAATGATAAGTAGTTTACCACCTTCCTTGGAAAAGTATAGACTTGTACTAGTTTACTAGTAGAGTACTGTTTGTCATCGATGCATTTCTTGGAATCTTGGTTGTAGCATTTGTACGTGTGCAAGCATTGTGTTTGTGTGGAGGGGCACTAAAATATAAATACCTTTCTTTCTTTTAATAATGGAAGAAAGGCAAGCGTGCATAATTCTCTCAATCACTGCTTGGCCATGTCACTACTAGTGAATCTACCACTAAGCAACAATTAAATCAACCAAACAATTAACTTCACGTAAAACATGTTTAATTCTAATGATCTTTCCACTTCTTTCAATTAATTATCTTCCTCGTGTCTTAGATAATCATCTCAATATATATATATATATATACTTCATGTGGTGCATCCTTTGAGGTTCGAGGCTTCAAGCCTTCAACAATTATTTTAAGATCTCCTTCCATGATGCTATCATCTTATGCTCAATGTTAAATTAAAGCCATTCTAATAGCATTTTTGGATGTTAATCCTTCTGCCCTTTAGAATTTCACATTTACCTAGCTTATTACTCCTTGAGCCTAGAATTCTGCCAAAGTGGTCTCTTGGCTCTTGCTACCCAACCAGTCATGTTCGTCCCGTTCCAATGGATTTGATCGATGCATCAAAATTTATCTTCAGTTGTCTTTCATCCAGAGGACACCATTTAACACGATGAACTTCTCTTCAACCTGCAACTTGATGAAAAATGTTAGATTGATAAGGAACTTTGGTCCATTGTCGCATGATTGATCACAGTTGAAGGGCAAGGACTATGATTGTTGTAAATTAGATTATTTCTTTATTTCCATACGTTCCAAAGGCTCAGTAACAAATATGTAGAGTGCACAACCTTGTATTTAGTATGTATTTGTACTGTATATATTTGTATTTGTACTCCTTCCAAATTGAGCTAAAAGATCATAATTAGGAGTGAGTATTATTCGGTTAAAACCAAAAAATTGAATCGAAAATCTCGGTTTTGATTTTTTTTGGTTTTTTGTTATTTTGGTTTGATTTTTCAGTTTCATAAAATTTCAGTTTCAGTATCAATTTTCAGGTTTTGAAATTCGTTTAACTGAAAAAACCAAATTAGCCAAACTTTATTTATTTATATATATATATATATATATATATATATATATATTAACATATAATACATATATAATATGTATAAAATATATTATATTGCATTATATTATGTATTAAAATATATATTATATATTAAAATATATATAGTATTGAAATTCGATTTTAACCAAAAATTTCAGTTTTTCAGTATTTTAGTTTCAATTCGGTTTTTCATTTAAAATTTGAATTTATTCAGTTCGATTTTTTACTGAATAAATCGTTTGCTCACCCCTAGTCATAACTGTATTTCTAATGACACCAATTCTCAAAATCTACTTGTTGAATCTTTCACTTAGGTCTGGGCAGTAACCCATTTGATCCGCAAGTATTTATTTAAACTTGTCTAGCTACCCCGCATTGTATGTATAAACCATAAATGTTGTACTGATTCTGTAGATTCTATGCATAATGGCATTCCGGGTTGATGCCCCATCCTTGGTTTCTCGGTGTAGATTTAGTTGGAGTTTTATTCATGTAAAAATTTTAATTAATTTTAGGCTAAATGTTAACCTTGTGATTAGCCTTTTCAACCTTTCTCTTCATCATGACATGAAAAGCTTGATTTCTTTTTTTTCTTTTTTGAAGGTTTCAATCATGTTTCCTTCATTCAAGAGATTGATACAAAGAGATGTCAACAAGGCCAAGTAAATATCAGAGATATATTTTCAATAAGAACAAAACAAAGAAATGGATTTAGGAGAATCAAAAGAAATTCTACAACCAAAGTAAGATGACTTAACATCACCAACAAAACTGGATAAGTACATCTCCGAACCACCATAATTGACGAACAAACTAACAAGAGGGATTACCAACTAAAACGAAAAGTGACGTAAGAGGTTACATAGCCACAAGCCATGAACCGTAACTTCCAAACACTCCAAAAAAAAACCGCAAAAGACGGCGTCATCTGTAACTACCACCCAGTACACCGAAGAACTACCGACTATGAACTGCCATCCAAAGAACACCAGAAAACTGTAACGTCCATCCACAACGTTGGAGAATTATAACTGCCATCCGAAATGCCGAAGATCTGAAACTAACAACCAGGATGTCGGAGCACTATCATAGCCATCTAGGACACCGAAGATTTGAAACTGCTTTCCAAAACGCTAGAGACGGCAAAACAAGGGGCAAATCCACCGGTGATTTTTGCAGAAAGGAGACTAAAACTGGAACCTCTTATCAAAAAGCCCGCAAAAAAAAATCAACCAAAGAAAAACAAAGAAAAGGGGAGAAACAGAGAGAGAAGGGGGTTGACTCTCGAGAGATCTCAAGAGAAACAGAGATCGAGAGAGAGAGAGAGAGAGGGGAAAAACACAGACGAGGGGATTTTCATGCATGAAGTTGATTTCAATGTGAATTTTCCATTTTTGGTATAAGGCCCATATAATTTTGTCCTCTTGATGATTATCTAGAATGTAAGTATTAATAATAAATTGGATTGCTTCAATTGATAATAAATTCCTAATGTTTCCCAGATTCCAAGTTTCCCCCTGCTAAGTAATCATATGCTTAGGCTCAATTTGGAAGGAGTAAAAATATAAATTTGTAGAATGTAAAACTTTATATTTTATATGTATTTGTACTGTACATATTTATATTTGTATTCTTTCCAAACGGAACGTTAAGTTTTAAATTTAAGTCCACATGGTCCTAACTGTTGAGGTATCAGATTTAGAATTGGACCCACATCAGCCCAATTGGCAATTCAAAACCTAATCTTCTCCCCATTTCCATTCCTCCACTTGATCAGTTCATTTGATAACAAATAACAACACTTGTGATGTAGCAAATTGAAAAGTGAGCATACAGTTAATTAGTTCTAAACTGTCACATTTTAATGTAATGAAATATCTTAATAAAAGTTTAACATATTTGAAATACATATGACCCCTTTTTGGTAAATTGAAGAGATTCATTAACAAACTAAAAGGGAACGCAATTTACAACAGAACCAACCCAACCCAGCTTGCATAGAAACCAGTAACACAACAGTTCCATGTATGCCGTTTCTATTTTTCTGTTTTTTTTGGTTTTCACTTTTTTTTGGTGGTGGTGTTATATATCTATCTATCTATCTCGGAACAGCCAGCCACTAGGGCCGCCACTACTAACAAGCATCAATATTTCTGACCCAGGTCTCAACTCTGTTAAATTGCTAAGTGGAATTCTAACCTAGTCTGATTGAGTTAACCGAGTCCTACGGAGCCATGCAATCCTTGATTTGTTAATGCAATGCATGATATTAATTTGAAGAAGTTGGGAGCTTGAAAATTGAAATTCTCAGAAAGATGAAATATTGGATGCTTTTTCCCTGTAAATATTGATATTTTTTGTTTTTTATTTATTATTTACTAGTATATTAATTTGTCATATTTACAGTGATATTATTTATTTATAGAAAACCAATAAACGGCCATTGATTGCTTGTTTTAATGGATTGGGAAATCAAGACTTGTAGGAATGACTCGCCGCTAGCTCAGCCGAGTCAACTTTTTATTAGGACCGACAGAGTGAAGTAAAATATTGTGGTTTTCGCTACATCCAAATTCCAAATGGATAAATGATTAAATGTAAATTGATAAGATCTGAAGTTAGTCTTGATGGTGGAAGTGGAACCCACAACCCACTTGATGGTGGATCCTGATCTTATGGGTGATGGATCCCTAGCTAGACCAACTTCTTACCTCAAATCTAGACGTTTTTGCCATGGTGCCACTACGGAATAATACCTTTAATTACTATTTAATTTTTGAAAGTCAGCTTAAATCTCTATTCCTAATCACGCGGGTGATTGAACAATACCTCGTAATCATCCTAAACTTATTGACCACGCTTGCCTATTTTGGAAGCTTATGAGGTTTTAGAACATTGCATTCAGGACTTCTAATCCTAGTTATCTCTTGTCTTAATTGCTTTCACACCTCACATTTAATATAATATTCGGAGAATTATGTTGGAAGTTTGACAGTCCGACACCTACCTACCATTCCCAATCAATCACAGTCCCATGGACACTAGGATTTGATTGATATTTGACAAATTCATTGTAGCCTCTGGAAATTACCAATTTTTCCTTTGCTTGATTAATTGTTGAATTAGACGGCATCTCTAATTGTTTAGCTAATTACAAATTCTCAAACTACTTTTTCTACTTTTTAAACATCAAATTTCACTTCACATAGCCCAAAAATTCTACGTTTTCAAAGTTCCTTTGTATTGAAGGCCAAATCAAAGGACAAACAGGATGAGGATGAGAAGAATCCTGAGCTAGAGTTATCTCTTAAAAGAGATAAGCCAGTATCCATTTTTATAACCCATATTTATCTGGGTTGCTTTTCTTTCTTGGCTTTTCCTGGATGGGCGGAACATAATTCATAATTTCGTATGGATCATGGTCAATGCTGCAACTAGCACAACTTTTATGCAATAATGGAGGTTTTCTATGGGTAATGGTGGTATGTATTGCCTACAAACCAGGTGTGGAAGGGGGGGGGGGGTCAAATTGGACCAAATTGGGCTGGTTGACAGGGCATAAGGAGGCTGTGTACTAATCTAGTGGGTTGGGCGCCTTTAATCTCTACCGGCTCCCTTTATCATATACAGGTCTCGAAGGGAAAGAACCAGATTCCATGAATGAATCCATGGGCCCCACGCCACTCATAACCCAAAAACCACCGTTTTCCCTCTGACATAGAGATAATACTAGAAAATTTGAATGGATGAGCACTCGCCTAATGCATTTATGCCCTTTATGCATACATGTAAGATAAGGTTAAAGACTGAAGAAACAACTCTATACACTCTTCCAAAAGACGGTGGATAATTTCCATTCAGCCTTTTGTGATGTGCTCTGTTATTTCCCTATTATTATTATTATTAAATCGGGTTGATCCGGGAAAACAACGCATCTTTAGTTAATTGAACTCGGAAGTTCCACAAAAGACCAGACCCGAAAATGACGGGTAGAAGGTGGGGTCGAGAAATTGTGGGATAAAAGTCATATGACCAGATCCACTGTTCCACCGGACACGGGGTCCCCGTCAGCTTGTTCATCCAAATATGCAATTTAGACCATGTCATGGATAAACATGGATGGAACAATGAGAGTGTTGGGCTGCAACTTTATGGGGATGGGCCCTGCCCATTACAGAGGCTGGAGTGGATTTCACCTTCCACGACGCTCCGTCGTTTGCTGTGGAAGGTAATTAAGGTAAGAATAGTATAAAAATAGAAGAGGCAAGCAGGGCCGACATGAGTCCATATCGTTGTTTCAGACATAATAAAAGTGTGGAATGGGCCTACATCTTCGTCAACGACAGCCCACCATGCTCCCCTAAAATGGGTGGTCCACCCAAAGGGTACATCTGTTACCGTCCAGCTGGCGTGGACCATCCCAATGAGCAGTGGCATAAATGCCGGTCGGAAATCGGAATTAAATTTCAAACCAAAAGTGGTTCTTCTTTATACTTGGCTGCTTTTTCGAATTCAATTTCCTTTTGTCAATTCAGACATAAAAGCAAAAAAGCAAGAGCATGTAGGGAGTCGGTTATCAGAAGTTGTTCCTTGAACGAAATAATTAAAATGAAGAGAAACAACAATAATTACAGAGATAGATGCATGGTAATGAGTAGGGGCTTTATATTTTTAGGGTGCGAGAATCCTAAATTCCCAGGCAGAATTATGTGTGGGAAATGAAGATGGTGATGGCCCCCCAGTTTTCTGCTTGCTTCAAATTCAATTATCTCTGCTCAGGATTCCGGCCAGTTTCTGGGTCACTTTCTTTTATTCATTTCCAGTCGTAATGAAGAGTGGAGAGTAGTGATTTTTTCACATGTATTGTTTAATGTCGTTTTCTGGAATTAAGAGGTTTTAGACGTGCCAGCATTACCATATAGTTGGCGCCAAACAAGTCAATTCTCACTCTGAATTATTGGAAACCTGGGTTTTCTTTCTTTTTAGTTTCTGTAAATTTTAGATAAGGTCACTGAAATCATAATTCTAAGGATTTATTTATTTTTTCATCTTATCTATTTTCTTGGTAAATCCTCATTCCTTTTACTATGGCCTGCTGGTGTTTAGAAAAATTTCCCTTGTAATTTGTATTGTTATCCTCTTAATTCTTGTGTTTGAAAAACTGCATCCTCAATTACTTTTTCTTCCCTTATGGCTGTAGTCTTCATATTTATATATAATAATTAATGGAGTTACAATTTAAATTCTTAAGGTTATTTCAAGGATAATATAGTTAGTTATATGCATATTTTTGACAAAAAAAATAAACATTGTTAATTTGTTCTCAAATTTATTTTACATTTCCTATAATATTTTATGTTAAACTTTATGCACAAAACTGGATGCCTTAGATATTACCTAGAAGTAGCAGGATTTGTCTTTTGATATCTGAGCTTTTTTTTTTTTAATAAAAAAATTGTATTCAAATAGCCATTTTTAGTAAACTATTAACATTTTTTTTCAAAATAAAACTTAGACTTCCAAGTATATTTGTAAGGCAAAAAAATAAACCCTTTTCTTATGGATCTAATTTGAATTGAACTACAACATTTCCAGTGATTGCATGACTTCTTCAAGGATCAAAGTTTTCCTATGTACATACTACATAGGCTAATTTTCAAAACCAAACTTTTCTTAATAGGTAATGATTCAAATGGGAGTATAGAGTATTATATTTGCAATGAAAATCACACACACACATAATAGATCAAAAGGCAAAAATATGAATGAAGCAAATAAACCTTTTAGATCACCAGCCAATTGTAGAACACTTCTGGGTGAACCACACAACATCCCCTGGTTTAAACCTTCCTTATCTCTTTGTATATTATATAACTATTTGAAATTGTTTGAACTTATGTTTCAATTCTTTCTCCACAATAAAAGGGGCAAATATATAGCTAAAATTTCCTTAATTCCTGATTTTAGATAGTTCACAAATAAGCTATGATCTGCTAATCAATGCAGTTATTGGTTATTATTTGTCAATTCAATTTAGACTCAGATCAGATTTGAAAACTATTAATGATTAATTAATTAAACTAGAAAATATCAGAATATCTTATATTACTAATGGAATGCACTTGAAATAGTATTGGTATATTATATATCACCGACAAAATAATTTAAAAATAACTTCTATAAGATTTGAACCTCTGAACCATTGGTAAAACTGTAAAAGTACAACGTTTATCCCAACATTATTAATAAATATAAGCTAGTTCTGTATATAAAAATATACATGTATTTTTTTGTTGTCAAATTCAAATTTGATCAGATTGAGATGAATCCATATCTGATCCATCTACAAATGGCGGGATCAATTTTGGATAACCTTAATCAGATCATCAGATATCATATTAAAATTCAGATAAATGTATGCCATTTGCAGCCCTAGTTTAGTTTTTGGTTTTCAAAACATTGTGGGTTATGTCAAGAAGAATAATTGAACCACTTTTGGATTTATCTTCTGTCTAGAATATTCTTTTATTTATCGAAAACATAAAATGAACAAAATAATATGTACAATTTGGTAAGGACTTATTCCATCTTGTAAATAAAGCCCCGCAAGAAGATTTATTTATTAGGTGAAATATCAAAAATTGCAATTGACCTTTTCTCCCATGAAAACAAACTTAAAAAGTCAAAAATTCAAAACGAATTTATATTTGGAATTTAGTATGTGACATACAGGGGCGGAGCCAAATATATTGGTGGGCCCTTGTTCCCCCAAATTTTTTGTTAGATTAATATTTATATATAATTATTAAGTAGAGGTAAGGTAAAAAATGTAATAAAGTGGGTCCTCTGCCCCCCAAAATTTAAACTAAAATGTTGAAGGATCATTCTTTAATGCTACTCCACTTCTCAAAATTAAAAATTTTGTGTATTTTTTCTTTAAAAAAAAATCTATAATAGACCCAAACCTTCTCACCCCATTTCCCTATACAGCCTATCTCTTCTACTCCCACCTCATTTTCTTATTTAACTTGCCCCCTCCCCCCAAACCAAATAAACCAAATTTTTAAAAATCAAACTTATAACATATAAAATGAACCAAAATCGAATTATTAAAAAATTGAAAAAGCTGAAACCAAATTTTATTAATATTATACTAATACATATATTAATATATTTATGTATATGTTAATGTATATTATATACATATTATAATATATTATGTTTTACATATTAATAATACATATTATATTATGTATATAATAAATTTTGATTAATTTGGTTTTTAGGTTAACCAAATATCTAATCTTGAAAACTGAATCCGAAATTGAAATTTTTTAAACCGAATTAATCAAACCAAAAACATCAAATCAAATAAACCCTTACTTTTCATTGCTTTGCTTTAGCAATGCATGGATCCATTTGTTTGCAATTTAACAGAAGACATGGCTTTGAATTATTTTTTTTTTTAAGAGCATAATAATAGAACAAGATTCATCTAACTGAACTAAAATAGTCAGGATTAAGGCTCTGTTAACTCAACAAAGGATTGAAGCTTTTAAATGCTGGCATTTTTTGTCCTTAAAACTTTCACTTCACGTGGATTTATCAGTATCATCTCTCTGCATCGTCCAAGCAGAAGCAGAAGGGGAACACAAAAAACCCCTCGAATCTAATACATTGGAATCAATAATTAAACCGATTTCGTTTTTATTATTATTTTTTTAAGACAATGGGACGTGGCTTTAAAACATTCCAAACATTATTCGTCAGCAGCAACCCTAGCTTGTACGTTGTATCTTTCTCTTGTGTTCTGTGCACGAGAAGCTTACAAAATGAATGCATGTCGTGCTTTTGCATATCCACAAAGCTTCCAAATGTACCCCAAAAAGCTACACCCAAACTCTGTTTTGTCCCTTGTCCCGACGACCTCTTTCTAATTGTAATTTATGGACTAGTTTACTGTTTACCATTAACCACACTGCTTGAAGCCGGTTCAAACTTGACGCCACTCTTCCTCCGAGTTTGGATCGAACACTCTTTGTAACGTGCCTGTAAAGCTGTTGGCTGTTGGCTGTTGGTGTTGGATGGAAAAAGCCCATTTACTGTTTTTTCACCAAACCATTTTTGGGGATGCCTTTGGCTTCTAAAACGCAATAAGCGCTAATGTTAGGTCCCGCCAAACATAGCCTAACTTTCTTTTCCGCTATGTCAGTAAACCGAATCTTACCTTGCTGCAATCAAGCTTCATTGTAAATCAGTTACTGTTTACGTTTCACCGCCATTAATGCCTTCAAGGCCAAATAACATTAACCGATCCAGCAGATGAAGGCCAGTACTGCATCAAGGAGCACTGGAATGAGATTGAGAAATACAAATGTCACAGTGCAGGGTTGAAGACAGGTCATCTTATCGGTCACCAAATCACTATGAGTTGATGATCATTGATATTGGGTTACCTCTTCAACTGTATAAACTATCTAAATCAAATTTCCATTTGTCGTTGCATCATATCCCTTGATGTCCTGTGTGATTATAATCACCAATAATCTACAATTGCTCTCTCCACTCTCCTCCGTCGTCATCATCATCATCAAACTTTTACCTCAATTACATAAATTTCGTTTTGCCGCTCGATCTATTTAATGACGTATCCATTGTTGAACTATGAACATTTAAATCATTTCTTACTATTCCGACCCATATCTTTTCTGGTCTGCCCCTAGTCCTTTTAGCCCCTTCAGCAGTTGAACTCTAATCAATACCTTGTACTAAGTCTCAACTAATTATATTAGAAACTTCGAAATCATGAACCGATTAAATCACGAGTCCGGCGGGAAGAAGAAGATGTAAGGAAACTGTAACGACGAGTGCCAATGATTGGCTTGTTTCTCATTCAATTGCAAGTCGATAACTGCTCAACGACGGGTTTCGAAAACCCAAGTTCATAATTACACATAGCTGTCTCTTCAGAAATCAGCGTGATCTCTCGCTGCCGAAGTTTAAACACGTCGCAACTTAATCTCTGCAAATAGCAATTACAGGGAGTACACCTACCTCTACACTCTTAATTGATCTGTCATAATTTTGTTCATTGCTATACCACCTGTCTTTGTAATACTTAGCTACTATTACGATTCTGTTACTAGTTCTAATAGTTTACTATTTGGTTTCATTCCACTTAGATCTCAACGAATCTTGGCCTTATAATTTGTTTCTCTAGTTTCTTTCTTGAGGATAATTAATTAACATCTTCAATAGACTTAGGATTTATATCCCTTTTAGTTTTTCGATCCTTTCTCTTTTGTCTGTTTTCTTCCTCTTCCTTTTCTTCTGCATCTTCTGAACTTCAGCTTTTCTTCCTTCTCCCTCTCTCTCTCTCTAATCCTTCCTCCCTTTCCTGCGGTACCTCCTTCCCCAATGGACAATTTGGAAGCGCTCAATGAAGCACTCCAACAAATGCTTTAGGGCAATGGAAACGTTGGAGTAGACGTGGTGAACATCCAACATCTCATCCCTCCAGGCATCGGAGAAAACTGGCAGCTTTCTCTCATTTGCCGTCTTTTTCCCCATTTGACTAACCAATTTGATGATATCATTCAAGGTCTATATGAGCTCTGGAATATGGATTCCAGCAGCCTACTCCTAGCACCGTTTAATAGAGGTCACTTCCAATTGAACTTCAGATAAACTAAGGATTTCGATACAGTTAGAACAAATGGTCCTTAGACTCTTAATGAACAATGGATTCTCATGCAACCCTGGGTCCCTGGTCGACCCCAATACGCTTGGAACATTCATGAAATAGAAGTCTGGGTTCAAATTTATGACCTTCCTTTCGAAACCCTACCTGTTGAAGTTGGAAAACCCCTTTTCGAACGTATTGGTCCTACCCGTCTACTCTCAGTTGTTCACAACTATATTCGAGCAAAAGTTACAATTTCTATTAACCGTCCTCTCCAAACTGGGTCCTTCGTAAGTATCCATAATTGGATCACTTACAGGTATGAGGATCTTCCTACAACCTGTTATGTCTGCGGAAGAGTTGGTCATTTATTTCGCCCATCCAGGACCTTGGCTGAGAGCCGAGCAAACGTTACGGCACTCATGGCGCCAACACATCTTCAGTAACTTCGTTAATCTCAATCCTCCTATGCCCCCCACCCAGCTGAAAACCCTCAGGAAGAAGCAAACGCTTCCCCATCAAATCAGTCAACCCACTACAATGAAAACTCACCACCTATTCCCCCAGTTTCCATAAACCAGGCACCCCCCTCAAGTTCTACCCTCCCTCTTCTCTGCGTTTCAGAAGAAACTTTTCAATTAGCAACCTCTACTTAGGAGATTGTGAACCGCCTTTTCAAAGATGAACCTGGTCCTTCTTCTTCGAGAGGTAAAAGACCTCGTATTTACTTTCTGGCAACCTACTCCTGATTTACCCACTTATGATCGACCTGAACCATCAGGTACAGCAGAGCAGAGCAGAAGAAAATTATTTCTACTAACCAAATGATTTTATCTGACACGACCACTGATTCAGAGAACCTTATATACTTATGGGGGATTTCAATGAGGTTGCCTCTATAAATTCTTTAGAACCCTCAACATCTTATAATTCCTCGAGATTAGCATCCATGCAATATAGAAACCTCATTCTTGACCACAACTTACTAGAGTTAAACATACAAGAAGGAGGTATTTCCTAGACAAACAAAAGATATAGGACACATTCAAAGAACCTTGGAAAGAGCAATCATATCTCCAGACCGGTTACCTATATTTCCTCATGCCACCCTCTCCCTAGGCTCCAAATGGGGTTCATATCATCACCCTCTCCTACTAAATGGGTTCATGCCACATTCTTCGAAATGTGGATGTCAGAATCTTCTTGCAAACAAATTATTACAGACAATTAGCATACATCTATCAAAATTAGACATCCTGAAAAAAAATTCAACAAATTATTAAAGACATGCAGCCTATCGTATTACAAAAAAATTAGACATCCTGAAAAAACTCTTAACCAATTGGAGAAAATCAAAATTCATCGATCCAAAAATCAAAATTCAAAAATTAGAAATCAAATTTTTCTTATGGAGCAATCAGGAGTCACAGATCGAGAGAATCTATAAGGAGTTAAATCAGGCAACCAACCAGCTGGAAAGCTATTGGAGACAAATCTTTCGACAAACATGATTGCGATTGGGAGACAAGAATACAAATTTTTTCCATAAGAGTACTCTCTTTAGAAGGAAAAGGAATCAGAGATGATCAAAATGAATGGAAAACGGAGCATGTTGATATCACTAGAATTTTTCTTAATTATTTCTCGGATCTTTACTCCTCCCAACCCAATGACTAATTAGAAGATTTATGTAATTTATTTACTCCAATAATTTCGAAGGAAGAAAATAACATGCTCATAGCTATTCCTTGGGTTAAGGAAATTAAAACAACACTTTTTAGTATTGGGAGTCTAAAATCCCCAGGTCCTGATGGTATGCCTACCATTCTTTTTAAGGAATATTGGGACTTGATGGGACCGGACCTAGTTCTGTTAGTACAAGAATTTTTTCAAAACAAAAGGATGCTTAAAAGACTAAACCACATTTTTATTTGTCTTATTCCGAAAAAAGTGGATTGTTCCAAAGTACACGACCATAGACCTATCAGTCTTTGCAACGTAGCATACAAAATAATTGCTAAAGTTATAGCTGGTAGGCTCAGGAAAGTCTTAGATAAGTGTGTCTCCCCTAATCAAACTGCTTTTATTCCTGAGAAACAAATGTTTGACAATTCAGTCATAACCCATGAGATGTTTCACTTCCTTAAACACAAAAGATGAGAAACATGCTACTTAGGAATAAAATTAGACATGTCAAAAGCCTATGATAGGTTAGAATGGCCTTTCCTCCTTCAAATCCTGTCTCTTTTGGGTTTCACTCCTGACTTCTATCAACTAATTAATGAGTGTATCTCAATCGTGTCCTACTCAATCCTTATTAATGGTGCTTCTGAAGGCCATTTTCATCCTTCTCGGGGTTTAAGACAAGGGGATCCCTTATCCCCATACCTTTTTATCCTAGCAATGGAAGGTCTGTCAAGACTCCTGCACCGAGCCGAACAAGAAGGAAGAATCCAAGGTATCCCCATTTCCCAATCTACTCCAAAAATTTCTCATATTTTCTTTGTAGATGATATTATGATTTTCATTAGAGCAGACAGAGCAGAAATAGATAATCTCATTCAAATCATCAACAAATTTCAATCCCTCTCAGGCCAATTAATCAACATAGAAAAATCTGGAATCTATTGCAGTAAAAACATTCATCCTAGGCTACAAAGATTAATATCCAGACAGCTTAAAATAAAGCCTCTTCACAAAGATTCCAAGTATCTAGGACTACCCATTTTCTGGAACAGAAATAAACATTCCAAATTAACTTTTGTCCTAGATAATTTAAAATCAAAATTAAACTCCTGAAGGGCCTCTGCTATAAGTCAGGCAGGTAAATAAGTCCTAATACAATCTATCCTACAAGCCATCCCAGTTCATGCCATGGCTCTAGTAAAATTCCCTCAAAAAACCATATAGATCAAATGGGAAAAATTATAAAAAATTTCTGGTGGGGAACCTCTCAGTCTAAACCTCACCCTTACCGATGGTGCCACTGGGACAACTTAATGTTACCTAAAACCCAGGGAGGTTTAGGATTCAGGAATCTCCAATTAACCGATAAATCTCTCCTTATGAAAATAGCTTGGAGATTTTTAAATGAACAAAATAAATTATGGGCTCAACTTTGAAGATCAAAATACCTGAAATATCCAAATCTGTTCCCCTACTCCATTACTGATACAAGCTCTTTCTTCTGGAAATCAATAGCTCCAAGTCTAATGGAACTCTCGTCAGAATGTGGAGCCATAGTGAAAGAAAATTCTAACTTTCCAATTACTCAAAGATCTTGGATACAAAACCAAAACCTCTTTTCTTGGATAACTTTGTCGATAGCTCCTCAACTTAGAAATATCAATATTAATCAGCTTATCCACCAAGGTCATTGGAATCGAGACCCTATTCAACTTCTCTTTGACTCTGAAGAAACGTTAAAAATCACAAGTACACCAATTTTCCCAAAGTTTTACTCTAATAATTGGATTTGGACTGACCATAGTTCAGGTAAATTCAATGTAAAGGAAGACTATAAAAAAGCTCTCAGTGTTTTAAATAACCAGATGGACCCCAACTTGGCCTTGTGTTTTAAAAAACTTTGGAAAGTAAAGACAGTTCCGCGTTTTCAACTTTTCTTCTGGCGAATCTTAAATACCTTCATTCCTGTTAAAGACAAAATATTCTAGGATAACCGGCAAAAAATTTGCTCTCTGTGTAATACACAAATCGAAGACATAAATCATTTGTTTATGAATTGCACTTTCATGCAAACAGTCTTATTTGCAAATCCTTTGAATATTCAATTCCATCTTCTTTTTCAAGAATCATGGAATACTTGCCTAAAAACCTTGTATACCCAAATTCAAAATGACTCACAATTCATGAACACCCTCAGCTGGATAACTACAGTTTGCTATTACATGTGGTATACTCGCAATGAAAAGATCTTTAACAAAAGATCCATTTCTCCTACAAATCTCCTTCTCAAGATATATATTTTTTAGATAAGATCTCCTTGAATATATCTTCTTCCGTAGATATTATTATCTTTACTGGTGCTGGTTAAAATATCATATACTTTATATTCTTATAGTGATGTTTTTGTATCAAAAAATTTATCCTATGTCAGAATAATAGGAGGAAGAATAAACGGTCTCACATCTGTGTTACAAGCTGAGTTATATGCTATCTTGCAGGCACTTTCAGAAATCTCTCATTGGGGAGTCAATGATGTTTCAGACGCTCAACAAGTCATCAATGCAATCAATCAGAAGACGCCCATAGCCTGGTCTTGCCATTGGCTTTTGTTGAGGATGAGTTCTCTAATTTTTTTATTAGACATGTTAATATAAGTTATGTAAATAGAAAATATAACTTTCCAGCCCACAAGGTATCCCAGATAGCAAAAAACCATTGTCAATCTTCTTTCTATCTAACAGATTTCCAGGAAGGGATACCTAAAGTGGAAGACTTTGTTTCTTTTGCTTTTGTTTAATATAATGAATCTTTCAAAAAAAGGGGGTCATCCCCCTGCCTTTGGTTGAGAGTTGAGACTGTCAAGTTTTTTCTCTTTCTATTAAGGCTATGTTTGGTTTGAAGGAAAAAATAGGGAAAGGAAGAAAAATATAGAGAAACCTTTACAAATCTTGTATAGATTTTCTTACCTTTCTCTACTATTTCCTTCAAACCAAACATAGCCTAACATCCCTATAGTTTTTCGGTTCCTATCTCCCTCCCTCCATCACTCTTCATCCTTTATTAGCTTCTACCCAACCTCAATTCAACTCAAAACAGTTTATTCTCTCCTTTTTCTACTAAAGCTACATGTGCTACTCATGTGCCACATGACTAGTATTGAGAAACAATTACAAGTTAAAAAGAATTAAGAAAGTTGTATATGTGTACTGGGAATATTGCATCGTTTTCTCATAAAAATGGTGTTGGACATGTGGAGTTGTAAGAAAACAATGCTTATTTTTTTGTTTGGAATCGGTGCTATCACAAGGAATTTTCTGAGAAAACAACATTGGTTTTGTTTGGTACTAGTACTGGCAGCAACGTTTTCAACATTGATCTATATTATCCAACGTCTAGAATGATGCTACATCATTGCACTGCTGGCAACAATGCGCCATTTTCTCAGAAAATATTGAATTTGGCATTGCTCCATACCACACTTTCTCGATTTTCAAGACATGGTCTGAAGCAACGTTTTTTCCTAAAAAATGGTACCAAACAAGAGGGCATTGTTTGAAGTACCGCTTTCTCTAATGTGACATCTACATGCCACTGTTTTCTCAAAAAACGACATTGATACCAAATATCACTTGAATCAATAGTCATACCCCTACTAAGATTGCAAGATAGGCCAAACTGAGATGAAATGACCATATATAGGCCTGTCACATTTTGAAATTAGAGGAATGGACTAGAAGGCAGCTAACCCACCACAGGCCTAATAGGGCCCACAATGACCCCTATCTATGTATGTCATGCATGTCATGTCTATAGTGCACCAATTGTAACTCGGCTGCCTCCAAATTTGCTCTAGAGATTTAAATCATTTAATACATTATTTGGTGTATCAACTTGATCGATCCCTTTTCCTATCCTTTCTTTAAAGTTTAAATTGATGGTGCTGTTTTGTGGGCACTCTAAGAATGGAAATTCTGATTTCGAATAGGGTGAAAACTGAAATCAACTGAATCGAGCCACCCTGACTCGCGATTTTGATGTAATATTCCGACCCCACAGACCCCACCCACAAAACACATATACAGAAAAGGGCAATCACTGCAAGAGGGATTGTATAGACTATAGACACAACGGTGGGTGAATGGTTGCGTGTAGGATATGATTATGAATAACTGCCATCTTGGGCTGAGCGACTTTCGCCACTACGTTTATATCTTGTTGCGTGTAGGATATAATTGTCATCCTCTGCCATAAGTTAAGTTTAGGTTTGGCCTAATTCTGGAATCTGGCTGAAGAGGTACTACAGGTGAAGCCCATTCAATGAATTGGGCTTGGGGTACGGTGAGATCCACCGAAGGCCCAAATGTTGACATTTGCCTGAAAATTCAGTAAAAAAAAAAAAAAACAACTGATAAGTGATAACCACCCTCCCCCCAGCTCTGTCCATAACCCTTGTAGACAGACCATCATGACATCAGGAAAAAAAAAAGGCTGTTATTAATGATGGGCGAAATGGAAGGGGAAGAGCGTTATGGAGGGACTGAGTGAAGGACACAAACAAAGTTGTTTGTGGTAGTACTGCATACACAGGAGGAAGTCAGTCAGTCCTGAGTCCGGACTGCTGTGCTGAGGCTCCTCTTTCAAATGTGACTATTTTGATGGGGCCAAAGATCAACTATATTCTTCAAGGGAAGGGTGTCTAGTCTGTCCCGTCCTTCCTAGGAGCTCAATTTCTTCAATTCTTTATTTCCTTCCCTTTGAAAAAAAAAAAAAATGAAAATCCCTTTGGTAGGTAGTAATGACTAATGAGATTGAATGATTGGCGTGCTGCGCGTGTTTTTGATAATTATACCACTCCAGTCTGATAATGTGTTAAGCATGGAATTTGCGCAGAAATTTCCGACCCCTCCTTACTCCAAAACCACTTTTTATCACTAATGAAAGTTTTGGTCGACTTCTTCTTTCATTCCTACCTTCAAAATCAGGTTCTTCCTCCTTGGGAACTCCTCCCAAGTCCCAAGTGGGTCCAGACTCCAGACTGAAAAATTAACAAAATCCCCATTCTCTTGTCAGATGAGATCTAAACATCCATCAATATTCAGTTCAATGCTTAAGCATTAAACAAATAACGAGTAATTCAAATTTCATTACCCCGCCTTTGTTTGATGGGTTCACTACCTCTCTCAACCCCGCCACTTGTATCACTTTGTAAGAAGTGGTGGGGGCACTGACAACAACTGTTCAACTGCACAATCAGCTGTTTACTGGATTTTCTAAACCCAAAGAATCCTGAACCAAACTTTGAAAACAATATTATATGGTGTCCTTGCTTTTAATTTGTTGTTTTTAACTCCTCCAATGTAAAGTTGGTGGAGAAGTATATGAAAGCCAATATGAAGCTTTATTTTAATGTTCCCCTAATACCATGAAGTTTATTTACTGTTTCAGCCTATGTAATGCTTAATTATGTTTAATGGCGCCTAACTATCAAACAACATTAATATATATATATATCAAGATAAATTTCATATAAAACATTTATTAAATAAACGGTTACAATACCAAACGGACTCCATAGGTTTCAGCAGAAATCTCGTTGCCGAATGCCCATGGCTGGGCTACAGGTTTCATCGGGCAGCGAGAAATACAACCATGATGTTTTAGGTTATATATGGGCCCTTAACGAGAACATGATAGTCTTTAGTCATGGTTAGTTGGGCTACCTGGGTGACCCACAGACCCAGTCTCGTTTCAAACTAACAAGCCATCAAGCCCATGCCGGGTTTCACGAATCTGCTTGGGTCATCTTTACGTCCCATACAGTCAGTCTAGACTCTAGAGGGAGTTGAGATCTTCTACCAATAAAATAAGTTCCAACCCATCTAACATCGCAGATCTTATTATGAGACTGGGACCCACCATAAATGTTGGGCCTGCTATAGATAAGATGTCCGGTGTAAGATGATGTTGATAGAGAATTGGAACATATTTTGTTGACAGGTGATCCAGACTCCTTTAGAGAGGACTATTTATAGATGGCGTCGGCGACATTCCAAGAGTTCATGCGTTTACAACATTACCTGGAAATTTGGCATACTCAGCCAACTCTGAATTTAGGGCTGTAAATCGGGTTGTCCGGCTTGAAGAATTTTAATTACATTGTGCTCAGATTTAGGTTCGGCCCATTGCAAATTTAACAAATCTCAACCCAACCCAGGTTCCACCCCTAGGCCCTAGCCCTGATTGCAAGGTAGTGTGTGGTTTTAAAACAATGGGCCCAATAGGGAATTGGGTGTGATTTTTTTCTGAGCTGAGGAAATGGATCATGAGAAGTAGAACCACATGGTGCAATGGGTTTAATAGATTCTCATCAATGGCTAGCTCAGTCCTTGTATGGGCTTGTTACCTGGCCAATCTATAATGCCTCTTGGGCGTGTAAATGCTAAGAGAACAATTCCTTCCTCATCAAGACTCAAGAGTAGGTTTGAATTAGGGCCTCCAGTTAAAGATTGGCTTGATTCTTAAAGTATATCTTCGTGAGTGTGGTGGGCCTTATTTCAAAAATTATAAGATGTCCACAAACCTTAAAAAGCTAAAATCCAAAATCCAAGTCAAGGATATAAACATCACTACATCAGTGTTGAAGAGTGCATGATCAACGGGCAATGAACCCTTTAAGGCTTTGAAGACGTTACACCATTTTGTCTAGATCAAGTTCGTTATTCAATTAAAAATCAAAACTAGTTTACTTTTATACATCAAGTAAAAAAAAACAGCCTTAAATACTTCAAGAATTACCTCTTCTCTTGGAAAGTGGGTCTCAAATATCGACAAGTAATATACGGGATCAAATTAATTTTTAATTTACTTTTTATCAATAATATATAATATTATCCTTTTGACGTTAATGCATTAATGTGATTTTATTATCCTATGAATTCAATGCATGAGATATGAGATTATATTTGAACTAGTGTCCTTGTCCTCACGTCCTTGTAAGTCAAGATACTCTATTCCATCCCCACTCCAACCCTAGTGGCGGGGTGGGTTCAGGGCGAGGCATTCATTTTTTTTTTTTGGGGATGGGGAATCTCCAAATTTTCTCCACCTTGAGACAACCACCTTAAAAAATCTAATTTGTGGATATTTTACAAATAGAATTATAGGAATTTGTGGGTATTTTAGAAATTGGATTATGATAATTTGGGGGTATTTTATAAATGAAATTATGGTATCCTAGGATTAGAGGTGTCAATTGGACTAGATTTGGTCCAACCCGATCCAGTCCCATGTGAGTCCACTTAGAAATTGACTGGACCCAATACAGTCCAAATCCAATTCAATCCATTAAAATGTAAATGGACTGGATTGGATCCAATCCAACCGAATGAAATATCAAAAATTATAAAAAAAAAAAAGAACATATAAAAAATTACAAAAATATATTAAAATGAATAAAATCTAAAAATTACAAAAAATATACCCTTTTGGCATTGAAAAAGCACTTTGTAAAAGTGCTTTCATAGAAGTGCTTTTATAAAAGTACTTTCAAAAAAGTGCTTGTATTTTTGTTTTAGAAAAAACATATATATATGATGAAAATAATTAAAAAATACTTGTATTTTTGTTTTTACTTTATTTAAATTAGTATATTTTATTTTTCTTTTAATAATTTATTAATTTTATAGAAAACAAGTCAGATCGGATCAGATCCGAAGATCAAACTTACCGATAGGATTCGAATTCAAATAGTCCTATCAGATCCAACATGAACAATGTCGGATCGGATTCAAATTACCCTTATTTG
Source organism: Nelumbo nucifera (assembly GCF_000365185.1). The sequence goes on from NW_010729075.1 coordinate 4,579,757, forward strand.
AATTCGATCCAATTTGTTTGCTTCCTAGGTTTGGCCTCATGATCAAATTATTGGAAATTTGGTTAAGGTCCAATTTAGACCAATAAGAATATGGACCAATTTCTTTGGGATTGGCCTAATCCAATAATTTTAAAGGATTGTCCAAATCCAATTTGATAAGGTTTGGACCGGATTGGATCCAATCCAAAACCGGTCAATTGACACCCCTACATAGGATTAAAAGAATATGAGAAAAACTTAGAGATATTTTAAAATTAAAAATTTTAATTTGGGGAATTATATGCAAACCTCACCCCTAATTTGGGGCAAAAACATTTCCCCTATCCCCACCCTATCTCTGCCCCCGTTTAAGATTTAAGAAAACTTGCCCCGTTCGGGGTGGGGCAGGGTAGGGCCCCAATTTTACAGGGAAAATTGCCATCCCTACAATTCTAATAATTTTCTATAACCAATTAACCAATAGTAAATTAAATAACAATAAATTATAATATTTTATAATAATTTCCAAAAAATTATTGAAATTGCTATTGAATAGTAGTAACATATAGTAAATTAATTATTTACAATAACAATATGTTAATGTAAACTATTTGTTTTTTAAGCCTAAATTATTTACTATTAATCAAAGTAAATATAATTATTGTAAATTAATGTAACTATGGTAAATTACATTATTTTTAATCAAAAGTAAATAATTTTTTGTTAATCAATGTAAAACCAAGTATGATCAAAGTCAACTAAGTGGTCTAGATCGGTGTGGATAGACTTAATAATTTTCCTAAATTATTTAATAATCATTTATTGAAATAATAATAATGGATTTTTATTTGAATAATTATAAAGAAATTTATGATAGATTAATTTCCTAATTTTTTTAATAATTATTTAGTTGAATAATAATAATGGATTAATATTTAAATAGTTTTGGAGAATATTTTTTCATAGATTAATTTCTTAATTTTTTAATTACTTATTTAAAAAATAATTATGGATTATTATTTAAAGAGTTTCCCTAACTTATTTGATAATTGTTAATTTTATAGAAATTAGTACATTGCGCTAATTAGTAATATCTTTTATGAATAAACTATTATTGTAAAAATTTAATGAAATTTTATTAAATTACAATGATTGATGTAAATTATGCTAAACGTTGAAATTTTGAATATTTGTTAATAACCAAACTTTATTAATAATGGCTTATTTCTGAAATAATTATTTCATAATTTTTGGTATAATATTTTTCTAGAAAATTTTAATAATGTTCATAACTAATGGATTATTTAACAATAATGGAAGATGACATGAATATATAAGAAACATCGAATCCCCCTTATTCCCCTCTCTTTGCTTGAAATCACGTCTATAGATATAAATATTATTTGATTTGGAAAACCAAAATAAATTATGGTCCTATTTTTATGGGAAAGTGGAGAGAATAAAGGGGAATTAGAGATAGGAAGTGAATGAGAGGATAAAACATATATTGAGCTAACTAAGGAGAGAAGTTAGGTTGTTATAGAAAGTCAAAGACATGATTATGAGTGTTCACGAGAAGTTAGGTTTTTCATTATCAATATATTTTCAATAATTGTGTATTTTTGCTATAAATTTTCAATACTTATTGGAAATTAAATTATTGTTATTTATCAGAGACGAGACTATTAATTTAGCTAAAATTATGAGTGTTCATGAGTTGGTTTGGTTCGGTCATAGGATAGCTATTTGGCCAACCAAATTGACCTGGTCAGGTTGGAGAGTTGGTCAGCTGAAACCAATTGACCTTTTGTGAAAACTGACCCACTTAAGTTGTATCGTTTTGGGTCGATTTTTTGGTTTGGTCAATTGGTTCAAAAGATTTAATTTTAAAAATTATAGTGCAATTATTAAAAAATAAATTTAAAAATTAGGTTTATGATATAAAACATTTTAGACTAAGAAATATGAGAAATTTCCCACTTTTCCATGCTAAAAAATATATTTAAAATATAAGATATTAATATGTATCCATGGTTAGGTCATTCGATTTTGATTGGTTTACAAATGGCCAAAGTGAAATTGATCAAACTTGGTCGAATTGGGAAATTTTTGAACCAAAGCCGACCTAAAATACTAGAGAACCGACCAACTTGGGTCGAGTTAATCAGGTTGGTCGGTTTCATTAGTTTGATGAATAAACCTAACTAAAATTAATTATTGTTATTTTGTATTATAAAAAATTTATTAAAAGTAGCATATATAACATGAATAATTATTAATTATTTAAAAAGTTGAAAATATAAAACAATTGTATACTCTTATGTGATTCTATTAGGATCATTTACTAAAACACATCTTATGGTTTTACATATTTAGTTAAACATGCATTATAGTTTTCATTTTATTAAAACATCCCATATATTTTACCACTTATTTACTTAATCAACCTTTCATTAAGGAGTGTTTGTTTTGCCATTAGGCCCATGATTTTTTATTTCAAAAATACCCTTAACACTTTCTTTTTTGTACAGAAAACAAAATTAACCAAATATAGCCAACAGAGTGGTTGCCCGTGCCTTGTAAAGGGAAACAATGGTATTTTATTTTTATTTTCTTTTGATTAAATTTATTTAAATGAACATTAG
>NW_010729075.1:4604834-4614999 GCF_000365185.1 Nelumbo nucifera
ATGTGTCATTTCCATTTATGTACTAAACATAACCTATAAATAATAAGAAAGTGGCGGCGGCAGATCTGTTAGAATCTGTCCCTCCTTTCAACCACTTGTGTTCTCCTGTTTCTCTTCTATTCTCTCTCATTTCTCTCACTTTTCTTCTATTTTGTAAACCTAAAACCTATTAGGATTCARGACTGATTACAGTCTTGATCTTCTACTCTATTCATAACAGTTCACCATATGGGGGGCATTATTTGGTTAATGCCAGACTGGCAAGCTTAAGAATGTGGGTATGAATCTGAGGGCATACCAAATCTACCCCTCCCAAGACCCCAAATATCTGGGACCAATATTGGGTAATGGCCTTCATAATGGTTTGACCATAGAAGGGAAGAAAAGGTCCAACCAGGTTGAATTGGCCTACACGCAACCAATGTTTTAAAACATGGAGGCGTGATGCGAAGCGTTCCACTACCTAGAGGCATGAGGCGTAATTCAGGACGCAAGATGCGTAAGCCTCCCGAACACAAGGAGGCGTATGCCTCCTTAAGAGGAGGGGGGTTAGGAGGAGGATGAAGAGGAAGGGGAGATCTCATTTTTCTTTATTTTAAATAAAAATATTTTTATATTAAGAAGAAAAACAGGAGGGATCAAATAACATAGTAACCTTCGTAGGTAACGTCCACCTGCGCCCAAACAAAGAAGAAAACCAAAGCCAAAAATCTGCAACAAAGGGGCAGGAAATCAGTAAGTGGCAACAACTCTCATTATTGGATTTGCACAAGACACACCAGTTCGAGGATAGGCAGGAGTTAGGTCTTCTCTTCTAAAGCAAGTCCATAGTATTTATCTTCCCATGAACTACTTCCTAGCAGAAGGCTCTTACCTTGGTTGAATGGGTCTACACCAAAACTCTTTGACGGGAAAGGAAGAAACTGAGGAATCACAAAAGGTCTGAACAAAGAAGCACAAGAGAACAAGCCCTTAGGGTTGGGGGCCCAAATCCACTTGCCAAGTTTACCAGGTACCAAGCAAACATTTTGAAGGAGTTGTAGAAGGTCCAAACAAGCCAAAATTTCATTATACCCAAGACCTCTACGAAATCCAAAGTCCCAGTTGAGGTCCATAGGATTTGAAGGGGAAACAACAAACCTTGATACAAACTCATTTTTGTACAAATAAACCAAGTATAATGAGGGGAAAAGTTCCATTAACGGACAAGAACCAAGCCAAATATCCTCCCAAAATTTAACAGAAATCCCAGAACAAACATCATTCCTGACGAAGCGGAGAAAGTGAGGTAGGATATTGTGAATAGCTTTCCAAGGCAAGGCCAGAGTAGCTTTGTTGGATACACCTACTTCCCAACCATTTCCCTATGCTGGCTATTACTTCATGCCACAATCTATCCCTTTCCACCGGCCACCTCCAAAGCCATTTCCCTAACAATGCCTTATTCTTTTTATCCACACTACCAATACCCAATCCTCCTTGTTGAAGATTTCTACAAACCACCTCCCATTTAATCAAATGATCCTTCCTTCCATCATCCAGCTCCCACAAGAAGTCTCTCATAATCTTCTCAATTCTCTTGGCTTCTTTTTGGGAAATTCTAAACACTGATAGGAAATAGATTGGCAGGTTAGCAAGTGTGGATTTGATCAGGGTAATCCTTCCTCCCAGAGATACATATTTCCCCTTCCAAGCTGCCAGTTTCTTTGCACATCTCTCCACTATGGGGTTCTAGAATCTACTTTCCTTGGGGTTTGCACCTAGAGGAAGTCCTAGGTACGTCAAGGGCCAACTAGCGATATAACACTCCAAAATATTTACAGAAAAGTCCAGTTCCTCTTCCTCTAAGTTGATTCCTGCTATGCAACTCTTATCAAGGTTGACTTTCAGATTAGAGATGAGCTCAAAATTCTTCACCAGCTCCTTCAGATTCCTTATCAAACTTTGCTCTCCACCTTCAGATTAGAGATGAGAACTTGATGCTTTAATACATGATGATTCGTGACTCTTTCTTGTAATTTTGAATGCAGCTAGCCAGCTAGGGTTATGTTCTTGCCTGAACTTAATTAGCTTAGAAATAAAAATCATTGCCTGAGATTTCACTAATCATTACATGGACATGACAATCATAACCAGATAGATGCTGGACTAGGATCCAAAGCTTCAGCCACCTATATGGTTGGATTCAACTTAAATATTATATTTGTGGTCTCAGGGCAAGAAAAAGCCCAATAAACAAGAGCACCCCAATATTATACCAACCCTATAGGAGATTTCCCTTTATTTTTTTTTCTTTTAGCAATATTTAAGAAATATAAAAGCTGATATGAAAGAGAAATACCATCAGATATTAGATGTAGAATCATCTGATGCAGTCTCTTTTCCCTTTCTGTATCTAGCAAGGTGCTTATGGTACTCTTCTAGCTCTTTCTCCAATTTTTCAATGAACTGGCTTGTGTGTTCAAGAGACTGTTCATACCTATATTTTTCCAAGGCCTGCAACATTCAGAGAAATAAGAAGCAGAAAGAGAACATTAGCATATTGAAGCTAAGATTTCACCATATATGTGCAAGATAAGAGTATAAAAAATAGTCACGTCTGAAATGACAGATACATTCTAATCAGGTATAAAAGAAGAAATACACATATAAAATAGGAATTTCAATCTTTTCCCATATCTGGAAACTCAAAGCCTTCACTGACAACAACAACAACAACAGCAACAACAATAACAATTCTATTTTTGTAAAACATCTATAGGAGCAAAAATGGGGATCACTGCTTGGTGTGGTGATAAAATCTCAGGCTGAAAGCAAGAGAAAATGGGTTCAAGTCAGAGAGCAGCCACTTTGTGCCCCACCCCAAAAAAAATCTGGGACCAACATTGGGTACCAGTCCTTAGCTATAAGTGAAAATGTTACCTGAAGCAAATATTTAGAATCAAGAAGCAACAAATCCATAAAATGAGTTTAGAAAAAAATAGGATACCATGGTGGACAAAAGGCAGGCAATATGAACAGTATCAGGCATAAACTCATCAGAGTTGAGTTCACTCAAGATGGGGATAAATGATAAAGAGTTATCAGTTATAGAGACAAAGACATAAATAAGCTAATGGAAGGAACAAGGAAATTTTGCAGTGCTGCACTTCCCAGGATGCCCAGCTTGAGAACAATTCATTATATTGAGAAACCCAACCATTTGATCAGAAAGTAACTTTATCCACAGTTGACTTTGGCACATTATTGCATCACATGAAGTTTCATAGCAATTTGATTTGTGGATATGGAGATATTGTCAACTAGATAGATACATGGGATATTTTCATAATAAATAGTAGCTATTTTCTGATTATATGGTCATTTTTATTTTACTTTGAGCTTGTATAAAATTTGGAAGTTATTGTTATATTAGATTAGTTGTAATAGTAATACTGATGACATTAAAAGTTATGTAAGTCAAAGTCATAGTTGTCGGTCAACTAGGTTTTGTCCTGTTCAAAGTTAACAGGTTTTGGTGTTCCTTAGTTTTAAAATGGGAGAACATGATTTAAAAAGAAGATAAGGGTTTACAAAAAGGACTGCCCAAGTGCCCAACCCCCCTCATGTAAGATAACAAAGTATTGATTTTCCTCCTTTCAAGTAGTGGTGATCATCAAAAACTGAAAAACCAAACCAAAAATTCCGGTTAACCGAACCAGTTGGTTCAGTATTTTTGAACAACCAAAGTTACTGGTTCAGTTTCAGTTAACTAATACAAAAAACCAGCAGTTAACTGAATCGACCGGTATATTTTATATATATAAATGAATATATGCATTAATATAAATATATATTTTTATGATATATAATATATTATTTATTCTTTATAAAATAATATATTATATGTACTTCTAGTATTTTTATTATATATTTGTATATTATTTATAATATACATTATAAATATCAAAAAACCGAAAAATAGACGAACCAAACTGATCAACCAGTTAACTGATTGGCTTCAGTTCGATTTGAGTTCACGGTTTTCCAATAACCGGTTGGGTTTGGAAAATAGGCCCACAGTTAAGTTAACTGAACCATGAGCACCCCTACTTTCAAGGTTTGGAAATTCCCAGATTCTCAGGGTGCTGATGACAAGGTCCATAACATCTGCTATTAATTATGCACCTCTATAACTCTTTCCCAGATTCTCAGGGTTCTTATTAATTATGCTCCTTTTTCTTTATCAAATTGCAAGTGAATAAATAAAGCTACTGAATCTTTTCTTTCCAAGATGAAATAGAGGATGGATGGAGAGCAGTACCTTGTTCTTGGATAGGGTATCTGGAGGTGACATAACCTGTGGTTGGACATAATTCTTTCCACAGTAGAATATTATAGTATTGTTGGCTTTTATATCAATTACAATGCCTTTACTTAGCTGTGCAAGTTCTTCAGCATATTCATAAACCTGCCCAGGCTTGCAGGGTTTACAAACAACCTTCACTGTTTCATGCTTCTTCCAATGGAGATGCATATTGAGAACTACACCTCCAAATACTCCACGTCTTCCAACTATGACATAATTCTTCTTCTTCTCACCAGTGCGCTTTAGGTAAAATCTTTCTTCTTCAGTCAAACTTTCCGGATCATATGTTTCAGCCGGAGCTTTAGGAACCTCAAATTTCCTCAGCTTTTCAATCAGCCACAGCTCCTTCCGTTTAGCCTGTGGCAGGTAAAATAAAATTTCAGTGATATTGATCTAATATTTTGCATTACTGAAGATATATATATTTGCCGAAAACAGAAGAAAGACACTAATGCAAGATGGCATATGTGATATCCCCCTCTTCTCCTTCTAGTGAAATCACTTGAAAATAGTGAATCCTACAGTGAGGCCAATATAAAGGTTCAAGCTCAGAGATAATTTAAGGATTTCCAAAAAGAATTAGAATGTACACAAGGAATTTATTCATATAATTTTTATTTAAAACTTGTCTAGAGCATCTACATGGTAGAAAGAAAGTGGCATCTTAAACAGGGAAAGAAGAGTTGCATTAAGTATACCAACCTTTTCAAGTTTGTATCTAATCCTAACTTCTGGATTTGGGGACCTGATCTTCTTCTTGGCCTTGAGTCGGTAGAATCTGAGTTCATTTAGTTTTGCTTTTTTGGACATCTTCACACGTTTGGGCATCTTCTTCCCTTTTATTTGGGACCCATTCTTGTCAGGCGGTAACTTATCAAGGCAAAATCTAACCATATCATTGTCTGTTTTTAGCATCACTGGAACATTGCTCATGTATTTAACTTGTTGCCATTTTAAAAGAGCATTATGGATTTCATGCAAATTTGTATTTTTTGAGCACAAAGAAGAAAACAGAGTAGACATGCATAACGATTCTAAGCTACAGCTAGTTGCTCCATAGCTTCTCTGGTGTGCACATGCAACATGAGTAAAAAAACATTTAAAGGAAATTGTCCTCTGCAAATATAAGAGTCTAGGCATGGCTTGAATTGAACAGCAGAAACAGACCAGAGAACCCCTGCATAAAGAATGCTACCAATTAATCATAAAGTAGTACAAAGAAGTCATCAGATAAACATTATTACCAAACACTGCAGTGTCCCTAAAAACCAATATTGTTGAAGGAGAGGATCTTGCTTAGCCTTGAAAGACCATCAGATTTGAAAGCCAAGAAGAAATTTACTCGTTTTCTTATTCATTCGAGCTTCCACACAGACTAAAAGTGGGAATAGGAAACAAATAAATAAATCTAAAATGCACATACATAGATAACTAATCCATAGAAAGAGAACAACAAATGCTACTTCAGGCAATATTACCAGAATTTGGCCATTTTGGTTCTTTAGAAGTTCATTTAAACAATAAGGGTTTCTGACACATGTCCATCCAGGAGTCTGACTCAGCAAGATGATAAAACATGGACTCGTGGACATGTTTATGGAAAAGTTTATACTATTAAAATAGTTCATATTTTATGCTTTCTAAGATTATATACCTGCAAAAAATGTTGCCTTGATTACTAAGTCACATTTGTTACATTGTCTGTTCATTTATGTCAAATAAGCTAGGAGACAGAAGTGATCTGTGGCAAGTTGAAGGAGATAGAAGGGCTAGGGTCAGACCGAAAAGGACATGGTTTGAAGTAGCAAGAAATGATTAAGCACTTATTATTTAACAATGGATATGGCACTAAACAACAGAATGGCAAAACAGGATTCATGTAGCCAAGCCCATATAGTTGGGATAAGCAGGGGTGGAGCAAAGCATATTGGTGGGGGGTCCTTAGTCCCCCAAACTTTTTTGTTAAAACCACTATTTATATAGTTAGTAAGAAGAGGCAGGGTCAGAAGCATAATTAAGTGGGTCCTTGCACCCCCCCCCCCCTCCCCAACCTTGAAAGTCCCACTAAAATGTTAAGGATCACTCTCTAACCCTCCTTCAATTCACAAAACTAAAAATTTTGTTTATTTTCTTTAAAAAAAAAAAAAAAACTGCTAACAGACCCAAACCTTCCTGCCCCATTTCTCTCCAAACCCTACCTCCTCTACTCCCTATCTCATTTTCTTACTTAATTTGCTTCCCCCAAAAGAAAGTTCCTAGCTCTGCCACTAGGGATAAGGCTTTGATGATGATGATGATGATGATGATGAAGTTAGGAGACAGAAAATGTCATGTAAAAATGTCCTCAATAATCCATGGACTCTGGTGAATGCATGTCTGACACAAACACATTGTTCATTTAGGAGAGTCTATGTGACAAATGACCTTGAAAATTGAAATTAGCACATGATGGAGGCTTTTAACTTAGTCGGCCCCATATAGTTCAGACAAGGAAAAAATGACAGGCTTTAAACTAGCTCCATGGAAAAAGTAGTGGATTGGGGGAAAAAGGATGCCACCTTAGCTTCATGTGTGAAAATACATTTTATGGACAAATTTCTAATCCTGGTATGTTTAAACATCATACTTGTTTTGTCCAAACAGAACATCAATAATTTCGTTCTCAAAATTGAACCTCAGTTCATTTCATTTTTAATCAGTAACAACAATCACAAATTCACAACACAACACTATTAATAGTAATATATAATAGAATGAGTGAGGAAGAAATGCATGTATCTTTAGAAAACAGTATAAGTGAAGAAGCTGTGGTAACCAAGAGAATCAGGAATGCTTCTGTCTTGGGCAGATATGCATGGTTTGTTTAAAGGAAAGCCTTACAGTGCTTTTTTTACTGCAAATTTTTTTCACAGATATGCTCTTTCAGTTTCTCAAATATATGTTGTTTTTTTTTGTAAATCCTCAATGTACAGTCGCTTGTTTTACATGGCCCTCTTTGTGAAATGTTTTCTTTCAATACAATACTATACCAATCCTCAAATGATAATGATAATCATAATGATAATGATAATGATGATGATGATAATAATAATAATAATAATAATAATAATAATAATAATAATAATAAAATGAATGCAGGGAACAAGTAAACATCTTAAAGTGACATTTCTCAACCTCAAGTAATAAAATTATATCGAAGGCTTAGTAAATGAAATCTCAGGCCTACTAAGTCAACTCTACCTACCCCCTTCTTTGTCATCTGATGATCTACAAATCTACATGAACAAGCTGTTCAAGCGATATGGCAAAGATTTAGCTTCCCAAATAAGATGCCTCTGGGGCCAAGGGCCAACTGAACATGTAGACATCCATCCAATTACTGATGGCAATCACCTTACTCAATCAACCATACTAATCCACTTTTCAAAAAAAAAAAAAAGAGGATAAGGTTTTTTTCTTTTTCTGGAGTTTTCAATATTTACTAGCAGAATTCAAAAGGTTAGCACTTAGCAGATATGAATCCAAAAGGTAATATAGCGTGGACATTATTTTTCACTTTGTAGTCTATGGGTCAGTTATAAGAATTATTGTTATACCCAATACTTTCTCACCAAAATTATACAGGCTTCATTTCTGAATTTACCAAGGATTTCCTCTGTGTCTTAAAATGATTATACTCCTAGTTCATCCTCTCTATCTTAGAATCATCTATTTTTCCACTTGTCTCTTTCAAATGCTTGAATGAGACTAAAACCCATTCTTCTACTCATAATTAGCCATTCCTTTTTCTTCTTTTTCCTTTTCATCATGGATTGGTCGTTGGTGTCAACTTGAAAATGAATGGGAGAAAGATAAAAAGGACTGGAAAGTTTTCTCTTCTCTTCAACTATGAAAGAAAACACTAGTAAAGAACTAAAGATCATTATTTTTGAGAAACCATTCTCATTCAAAACCCTTTTGCAACTCAAAGTTGCTGATTGTAGAAACAGACCTAGCCACTGGCAAAATCAGAACGACCACCAATGCGAAAGGGAATCTGCATGGTTGACATTCATAACAAACTGCAATACATGTAAGGCCTGACCAGCTCTCAGTTCTAGAGAAGGTGCATTCAGATAAGGATGAGTCGAGAGAAAAAAGGAAAATGGAAGTTACAACTATATCAAGCAAATCTAGTCGAGGCTGACAGTTCAGCAGACTTTAGTTGGTGACTTCACAGTCTGCAACTCACAGATCATGTTACTAACACTATGCCGCCATAATTAGCCTCAATCAGCAACCGGAAAGAGACTAGCCCATTGTACTAATTGTTGAAATAAATGCTAAAATACGTAATTAACCTAATTAATCTAACTAATATTTAAGTGGAAGAATTATAAACTATCTCGTTACTATAAAATCCAAAATGAAATCTTGAAAGTGAACGACGACGAAATGGATGCAAGGTGATATCCAAACCACAAAAATAAAAAAGAAACATTTTTTATCAATAAAAATAAAGAGAAACATTAAACTACAAAATCCTTGAAAAAGAACGAACCTAGAGGTGAAGAAGCAATACCTGGATGAAAGAGAGTGATCGAATACAGTGTCTCGATACAAAGAAATCATTACGGAGTGTATGGATTGAAGCCTCTTATGACTGACGAATCGAACCAGAGACGCCATGGAAAACTCAGATTATGTTTTTCACGAAAAAGAAATTTTACTGAAAAACCTCGTTTAGCTGCTGCGTAACGACTACAGGGGACTCGGGATGGAATCGTCTGTCTTCCCACTCTGTCCGCCATCAGTGTCCTCCCATTTAGGGAAAGCCACCTCTCCTAAACACGGGACTCCCTTAGTCCATGTGCGAAGAAAGATACGAGCTTCCGTCTCTCTATGTCACTCTTCTCCTTTCCTTCGGCGACTGGCGACTAAGTGATACAACATGAAATGGTATTCGTACCACAAATGCAATTCAAATTTGTAAGTTATAACAAACCAGATCCAAATTGGCCATATTCGAGTGAAAGTCCCTTTAAAAATGAAATGTTTGATGATAAAATCTGATTTCAGAGATCACATTGATGATAAAATCACCCTTCTCAGTAACCTGCCTCCTTGTCTCAATAACCTGTACAAATCACACGCTTGATAAGCATTCATTATTCAGTTCCACTTCCATCATTTGTTTGCTCTTTTATCGAAATATAGCTTTGATCGTAAACGATGTCAAGCCACAACCGAGAACCAAACCAGTACCCACCTTCCCTATCTCTACCCCCCTCCCTCTCCTCCTCTCTATTTTACACCATTTAAATTATTGAAACAGCCAACAAAACCACTCTTCACCCTATACTCGCTCTTACTTCACCTCTACATCAACTGGTATTCGATGGATTGCTTTTAACGATGATAAACCCGTAGGCCTTTGTCAGAAATTTGTGGAGATATACCGTTCCACTAAATGGCCAAAAGAGTTGTCATAGAAACAAGCAGACTGAAGGATATCTAAAAGGATTTTCTCYTCCAAACTCTCTCTATCCCTCTCCTCACATCACAGGCGACTCCTTGCAGCTTGTCCAGCTCTTGCATGCTAGTCGGGTTCGGCAATACGTGTTTTGAGTATCCGTCCAGCTGCCCTATTGTTACGGTTCAGCACAGGCTTAGCCTTACCTACGCTTGGCAGGCTTACGTTAGGGACATGCCCGTCATTTTCGCCTGTAAGATTTTTGGGAGAACTGATGTCATCTTCAGGCAGACCACCAGAAGCTTAACGTACTCTTTGAGGAGGGGTGGTCGACCTCCTTGGGTGCCTAACCTTGGCACTCCTAG
>NW_010729075.1:4617524-4629406 GCF_000365185.1 Nelumbo nucifera
ACTACTGACGTTGGTGGAGCCATCCCATCGGGCAACTCCTAGCCTCTAAGCGCAGAAAGGCTTGTCTTGGCCTGCCTTGGCCAGGACGCCGCACGAGTTTCTTCCGCTGTAGAACTACCCCCGTGACACTATTGCCTTGCTGAATGTGTAACCATCGTCATCAAACGCTGTTTCAAGAGAGAACCATGACACGGAAACTTTCCTTCATCTCTTCTATATCAAGGTAAATTATAAAAACTTCCCCTGGCTTTTCTGACAATATTATAAATCTCTCTGAAACTTGACTCTATCAAAAAACTCCCCAAATATTTATATTACAAAAATCTCCCTTCCATTAGTTTTATTAACACAAAACGCTTATAAAAATATATAAATCTCTTAAACTATTCCTACTGTTAGCGAAATTGACTAACTGTACCTTTAATTTTTATATATTATTTTAAAGTGCCTTATTTTTAAAAATTGACATAGAAATGAAATATCGAATTTGCCCTCTACTGTTCCTCAAATTTTAAAATAAAACCCAACTGGTGAAACCTTACTGCTTGAAGCATGAAACTAAGGGTATATCCTGTGAAGCTAGAAAATAAAATTCGCTGTAGAAGATTGAATTGGAAAGGTGCAATTCCTCTCCTATTAAACTCCAAAAAACGAGTTGTTTGAGGAATAAAATTCGCTGATCTTCTTCTTCCTCCACCCCCTTCCCAGATCTCCAATTCCCATAACTCCCCGGAACCATTGCAGCTCAAAGAGGGCACCGAGACCCCCTTCCACTCTTCGTTCTCCTTATTTTCTTCTTCTTCCTCCGCCCCCCTCTCAGATCTGCAACTTCCAACTGTTTTTTTTATTGAAAGAGATCTAACTTTGCATTTTCCCCTGCGTTTTGAATTTCTTTTTGAGCTATTGAATATGTGAATTGGGGTTTTTCGTGTTAAATTGATAGATTTTTTCTTACTCTTCATCTATAAAATATACAATATGCATTTTTACTTACATTTTGCTGTTTTAGTTATCTACTTATCGATCTTGCAATGCCTCTGGTTTTATTTAGAATTTTCTTTCATTTACTTCATCTTAGGATTTTTATGACTTCTCTGCATGCATTCTGATTCTCCTTATTGCATGGTTTCAGCCCAAAGGCAAACAGGGTCCAGAAGATGGGAAGATTTTTGAACCCCCTTAATGGGGTTTCTGTTGTTGTGCTCCTGGGTAGTCATAGAAGCAGAGTACCTCAAATATAAAGACCCTCAACAGCCACTAAATGTTCGGGTCAAAAATCTTTTGAACACGATGACTTCAGAAGAAAAGATTGGACAGATGACGCAGATTGAGCGAAGCGTTGCTTCTGCCAAAGTGATGAAGAACTCCTTCATTGGTAAAACACCGATAATCTTCTTTTGCTATTGATGAAACCAAAATATTTTGAAGTAATGTGTGCTCTGTTTGGGTTAGGAAGTGTACTGAGTGGTGGAGGGAGTGTGCTAGTCTAGTTCAGTAGATTTGTTCTCTCTCTCACTGTAGTGGATGTGGACAAAAGAGCTCACGTTAGCAGACTGCTGGAGACGGAGACCGCGGGTTTTCTTATGTTGGGTTCAGATGCCAGGGCACGCTGGAGAACGCTAGTTGATTGCTTTAGTGGAATGGTTGCACCACCGACGGCCGTGAGTAGTGGTTCGCTGTAGCAGTGACAGGGGAGAGGGATGGTGAAAAAGAAGGGAGAGGGATGAAGGGTAAAATTGGGTTTTAAAGAAAATTTATACATTACATGATGTGACGTGTGTAAAACAAAACCTTAATGGATATTAACGATAGGGATAGTTTAAGAGATTTACCCTTAATGATTTAATTTTTAAAATTCCAAATTTACCCTCCACAAAGTTCACAAGCTCTCCTCGGTGGCGGGCGTTTCATCATAGAACATAGGCAAGCAAGTATTTATTCAAAGATCCGACCTACTTTTTTTTACAGGTAAAAGGTCCGACCTACTTAGTCGATCCATGTTGATTGACCCACTTGTTCATCTACATTGGAATTGGGATCTCTTCCTCACAAGCGTTTTTCACACAACATTCGAGAAATGTTTCTAATGTATGACTGTTATATGCTGTGAGGTCTGTTAAGGAGCGTTCTAGGAGTCTTAGAGAACTATTCATCCTTTTTTCATGCCTGTCATGTAAATCAATTTTGAGAGAACCACTTTACTCTCATGACTGTCACGTGATAGATACAGGTTGGATCAATCCATATATCCAAAAATTGTAAAAATGCAGAAAAAATGCAGAAATTTTGCAAAAAAATGCATGCAAAGGCAGAAAAAAAAATCACAAAACTGCAAAACAAATTATAGAAAATTGTTAAAAATGAAAAAAAAAATGCGGAAATTGCACAAGTTTTGTAGAAAATAAAGAAAATGCATAAAATTACAGAAAATGTAGAAATTTTGCAAAAAGAAAATGCATGAAAATGGCAGTATCTTTGATGGCTTGACAATGGATCTGATTTCTTTTACCATGGAGTTCTTAGCCTCTGGTTCCTCTGATGAGCAGCTGCTCATTGGAGCTAGGATTCTTCAAAAGTTATCAACCAATCTCAAGTTTTCAAGACACACTGCAAAAAATAGGTATATCTATATCAGTAATTGAGACTGGTGGAGATGTTGGACATCCACAGGAAGAAGAGATCAGGCAAGCTACAGCAGATGTATTGTCAGAATTAGGAGGGAAAAAGCAAAATTCCCTCCGTGTTGCTGGAATTCCTGGTGTGATGGAATCAATGTCATCGCTGCTCCACACTGGTCGGAGTTCCAATGATACAGCCGATGAATTCTGCCAGAGACATGTAGTCTTGGACCATGAAAACTATGAATTTTCAGCCTTCAGTCACTTTGGTCTTTGTATTCTGAAGAAGCTTGCTGGAGACCATGATAACTGTGGAAAGATAGGGAGCACAAGAGGTGTCCTACCAAAAATTATTGAGTTTCACACATGTTACGAGAGATGGCTAAGGGATGAGCATATACCAGATTCTCAAATCAAGACAGTGAAGCTATCCCCGCAAGTGATGAAGAGGCTTGCCAGTACCACAGGAGACACAGGAAAGCTTCTCTGGCGAGAGATGTCGGAGATTTTTCGCAGTTAGTAACATCAGAGACATTCTACAGTATGGTGACAAGCAGTCAGAGCTGCAAAAAAGTTGGGGATAGAAATATTAACTAGTTTGGCCTTTGAGGAGGATGCAACAGAGAGGATTGGAACTTGGAAGCACAGGTGGAACCATTAAAGAACCACTACATATCTTCTTCAAGTAACAAATTCCTACTGCAAAAAGACAGAAAGATGTGACTTGTGAGGGTTGCAGCTTGAGAAGCGCTTGCAATGCTGGCATTGGAGAGCAAGAGAAACTGTCATCGGATATTGAAATTGGGGGTACTGCATAAGCTTGTTCTGGCACTGGGGGAACCAATACTTTGCATACATTCAGCAAGAAATTTGATGAGCAACCTATGTGCCTACAGTGAATTAGGTTGTTTTCTCGGAGTACAAAATAAGATATCCTAATTTGTCCATCTATCTCAGTGACAGGTTCTCAAGGCAATACAGGAAGTAATGATTGGACTTGCAGCAGAGGTTTTCAGATTGGTAGATTCTCAAGAAGCAGATACGGTGTTTGATCGAACTAGCATCAGAAAGAGTGATTTAGCCCAGGAGCTTGTACAGATTCTATGATGTTACCAGTATCCCCATATGAGAGTTCCGCGAGTGATGAGGTGACAATTTGGATGATGAGAGACAGAGAAGAAAGCATTCACATGTTCTTGAGAATCTCATAGAGACAACATCGGAGATTTAGAACTTCAATATTAATTTTCTAAGGGACTGTTGGCATTAGCCGACAAAGCAAGACAATCAACTCACTTGTTGATACTGCATTAGATTGTTACTGGCTGTATAGAAACTGAGTATAGATTAAGTTTGTTGTTATAGTATTCTCAATGTTTTTTTTTTTTCTTTTTATTAACAATGGATAAACTTCTACTATGCACAATATGTGGCAACTGGCAAGCACCCCCCAAGATATTAGCTAATATTTGCTAACCATCCCATGCATTATTCCTCTTTCTGAATGAAAATCTTTTCCACGACATCTTTTCTCAAAGAAAACAATTGTTTGGATGAATAAAGAGTAGTGAATATTCCTGCAAATCAACTCTTGATGAGTTTATTAATTTGCAAATCAACTCTAAGATTCTTTTAAAAGAGATGACTGACTTTCCAAAATTGCAAATACACATTGGTGCAAGCAGTAGACTAGGGCTCCTATTAAGATCAGAAATTCATTAAAATTTACAGACTGGGTTTTAATTGGTCAAACTCTCAAACGGGAGACGAACATAAAAAATACCCACAGAGGATTCTGGATTCTGACTGAATTTTAACCGAGATGAACGAATTTGTGCCTTGCTGCACTTGAGAACAACTTGCAACAAAACACAAAAACCAACATTAGCCAACCTCTCGACACTTTCAACTTGGGAATGGTAGTATATTTCAGGTAATTTTTTATTCAACCATCAATAAAAACAAAGAAGAAATCGATTTGGGATGATCCTTTACCACCCAAGAAAGGGAAAGAACTGACAAGTTGACGAGTTTTTTTAATGAAATGACAAGAGTGATTGAATGTAAGATGAAAGATACCCGAGGTCATATTCTTTCTCCTCTCACTATTTATATTATTTTGAATTTTGATGCCCACCCAAGCAAAGCATCAAACTATCAATAGGCAATATCATGATGCCAGAAAGAATTCATGCCAATATTTGTCTTGACTTCACGTTCAAACCATTTCTTTTCCTCTTTTTCCTTCTCTCTCTCTCTGAATTGAATAAACCTACAACTAATAACCAACAGTGCTTAGTACATAATGAGGAGTTATAATTAATAACAAACGGTGCTAAGTACTATCAACAGCCCCGGCCTTTGCATATGCTAATCACTTGATATCCACGTTTTCAGACTATATTCGTAGCCTTTGATTTATATGCAATACATATGTATTGTTGCTGTTTGTAGGGGTGCTCACAGTTTGGTTAATCGAATTGTGGGGCATTTTTTATAACTGAATCGATAGTACCAGTTTTTGAAAAATCGGTAATCGAAACAGAATCAAAATCAATCAATTAATCGATTGATCGGTTCAATTAACTGTCGGTTCAGTTTATCAGTTTTTTAATTTTTATAATATATATATAAATATATAATAAAAACTTATAAATATATATATTATATTTTAAATAATGAATAATATATCATATATTACAAATATATATAATGCATATATATTAATTTATAATATATAAAAAATATATATAAACTATATAGAAATATATGTATACTGGTTTATTCGGTTAACCACCGATTTTCTATCTTGGTTAACCAAAACCAAACCGATACCCTTGGTTTTCTAAAAACACCGAACCAATCGATTTGATTAACTAATCTTTCGGTTCGATTCGGTTTTTCGGTTTTTTTGCTCACCCCTAGCTGTTTGCTAATTGACTTGTTTGGTGTGTAATGGTAAAATCTTGTGCCGATAGATGTGCGAATAGGGGTTTAGCTGGGTGTGGCTTATGCATCATGAAGAATAGGGCTGAAGGTAAGGTTGCAAATGGATGGGATGAAAACAGATATATGTTAATATTCCAATCAAATTTTATGAGCTAGATTTCTAGTATTTAATATAAATTAAACTAAAAATAACGATGGTAACATATACTTAATAAAATGAAAGAAAATCTATAATGTAGAAAAGAATACATGATATTGGAGGTGTTTTGACCAATCAAAAACCCCTGCATATTTGGTTACCCCTTTTATGATAATGGTTGATTGGATACATGTTCTTTTTCTAGTATCATAGTCAAATCCATAAAATCAAATAAAAATGACTTAAATATTGTATATAATGAATAAAATGATTCAATGACCATAAATTATGATACTTGAACCCATTGATTCACTACTTAGTATACACAACATTTAAACCAAATGTAGAATAGTTTGATGTAGTTTCTTTTTCCATCCAATAATCATGAAGGTTCCAAATTCATATCTGCTTACAAGAGGATTCAACCTCAAACAAATGGCTATTCTCTGCACCCCTAGCTGAATGTATTATTGTCATTCTACACTGTTTATTTTTATCCCCATTTGAGTACCTCCAACAATTTTAATTTTAATGGACCACTAGTGGGGACCCGATGCACAGGATTTTTTGCTAAACAATAAAACACATAAGAGTATAATTATTTTATATTTCTCACTTTTTAAATAATGATTAATTATTTGTATTTTATAATACTTTTAATAACTTTTTATAATACAAAAATAACAATAATTAATTTCAGCTAAGCTTGTTCATCAAACTGATGAAACCAACCAACCCGACCAACTCGACCTAAACTGCTCAGTTTCTAAGATTTCTGGTTGAAATTGGGATCAGTTTCGCTATGGTCATTTGTAAATTGACCAAAATCGAATGACCTAATCACAGATATATTTTAGTATTTTTATATTTTAAATATAATTTTTTAAAACATGAAAGTGAGGAAATTCTCATATTTCTTAGTCTCAAATATTTTATATTACAAATTTATTTTTCAATAATGTTAATGTAATCTTTAAAATTTAAAATCAAGTTTTCAATATAATCTTTCAAACCAATTGAGCAAACTGAAAATCAACCCAAACCAATACAACCCAATTTAGTTGGTTTTCACTAATGGTCAGTAGATATCAAGTAACCAACTCCCCAACCTGACCATGTCGATTTGGTGGCCAAATAGCCTACAACCGAAATAAACCAAGCTATGATCAACACTTCTAATTTCATCTAAATTAAAATTTTAATATCTAATAAATAAAAATAGTTTAATCTCCAATAATTATTAAAAATTTATAGCAAAAATGCACAATAATTGAAAATATATTGATAATAAAAATAAAATAAATAACTTATAAAAATAAAATAATTACAATAATTATAAAAATACTAAAAAAATAATATTAAGTTAGTCAATAAATATTGTAATCTCAAATAATAGTTTAATCTCTAATAAATATCAATGAATAAAGTACAACAAAAATACAATAGATACAATAAGTATTATTAAGCAAAAGCTAAATAATAGAAAGGGTCATTTACTAAAATGCCCCTTATAGTTTCATGGATTTACTAAAATCTATCCTATAGTTAAAATTTTACTAAAACACCACTTATAATTTGTAATGGATTTAATCAATCTTCCATTAGATGATAGTGGAAAATGATAATGTTGACCCTAATGGTCGTTGAAATAAATTTAATCAAAAGAAAAGAAAAATTAAAATACCATTTTTGCCATTTATAAGACACGAGCAACCACTCTATTGGCTATATTTGGTTAATTTTGTTTTTTTGTACAAAAAAAAGTGTTAAGGGTATTTTTAGAATAAAGAATCATGGGCCTAATGGCAAAACAAACACTCCTTAATCAAAGGTTGATTAAGTAAATAAGTTGTAAAATATATGGGATGTTTTAATAAAATGAAAACTATAARGYARGTTTAAGTAAATATGTAAAACTATAAGATGTGTTCTAGTAAATGACCCTAATAGAATCACATAAAAGTATGCAAATGCTTTATATTCTCAACATTTTAAATAATTAATAATTATTCATATTTTATATACTACTTTTAATAAATTTTTTATAATACAATAATTAATTTCAGTTAGGTTTATTCATCAAACTGATGAAGCCAACCAACCCGATCAACTCGACCCGAGTTGGTCAGTTTTCTAGTGTTTTAGGTCGGCTTTGGTTTAAAAATTTCCCAATTCAACCAAGTTGGATCAATTTCACTTTGGCCATTTGTAAACCAACCAAAAGTGAACAACCTAATCATAGATATATATATTAATATTTTATATTTTAAATATAATTTTTAATATGGAAAAGTGGGAAATTTCCCATATTTCTTAGTCTAAAATGTTTTATATCATAAATCTAATTTTTAAATTTATTTTTTAATAATTGCACTGTAATTTTTAAAATTTAATTTAATTTTTAATTTTAAATATTTTGAACCAACTGACCAAACAAAAAAATCGACCCAAACTGATACAACTTGAGTGGATCGGTGTTCACAAAAGGTCAGTTGATTTCAGTTTACCAACTCCCCGACCTGACAAGGTCAATTTGGTTGGCCAAATAGCCTACGACCGAACCGAACCAACTCATGGACACTCATAATTTCAGCTAAATTAATAGCCTCATCTCTGATAAATAACAATAGTTTAATCTCAAATAATTATTGAAAATTTATATTAATCAATAAGTTATTACAAAAATACAATAAATACAATAAGTACAATAAATTAAATTTAAAATTTTCACTAATAGTAGTTTAATCTCCAATAATTATTGAAAGTTTTATATTAAATAACAAAAACACAATCATTGAAAATAAATTTATCACAAAAATAATAAATAATTATTGAAATACAATAAATATTAATTTTAGTATATATAATTATATAATAAATATAGATTAAGATTTTAAAATTATTATTAATAAATATTATTTTTTGAAAGTTATTTTCTCAAATTATCACTCGATATAAGTGAAATTAGTTATTTACAATATTATGTAAATATATTAAATTAATTTAATTTCAATATTATGTTATAATTATTTTTCTGGTTTAATTTTTTTAAATTTATTGCATAATTTCGTTATTTTAACTATTTAAAATCTAGTTATGATAAATATCTAGTTATTTAAATATTTAAATAATCTATAAAATATTTAACCTTTTTGTTATTTGAATCTATTACATATTATTAAATGTTTGAAAAAAAATTAAATTGATGATCCGGAAAAACATAATTTAAATTGTTAGTACATAATTTTTTGATGTATTTTGTAAAAATATAAAATTATTTATTAGATAATTTCGTTATTTTAAATATTTAAAATATAGTTATGATAAATACTTAGTAATTTAAATATTTAAATAGTCTATAAAATTTTTATTTTTTTGTTATTTGAATTTTATTTATTTAAAGGTATTACATATTATTAAATATTTAAAAATAATTTAAATTGATAATCCAAAAAAACATAATTTAAATTGTTAGTACATAACTTCATGATATATTTTGTAAAAATATAAAATTTTTTTTTTGTGTTTTTAAAAAATATTTTAAAGATATTATATAATTTTGTTAGAATATTTAAATAATTCTTAAATTTTTTAATCCAAACTTTCTTTAGATAGATATAGATAAAAAGTAGGGGAGAGGATAAATAGAAATTAGAGATAATTTAGGAGAGAACCTCTCTATTAAATTAGAGAAAATTGTGGAGATAAATAGGAATTAGAGATAATTTGGAATTAGAGATAGTTCTAAGAAAGTGGGGGAGGTAGTTTAGGATAAATTTTAGGAGAATAGGTTATTTAGGTTATTGGGAAAATGCATTTCATTGATTGTTTCAAAAATGACATGGAATAAAAAAACAAAAAATTCAAAAAAAGGAGAAAATTTCTTGACCGCTTTGTTTTAATATATATACTAGCGGGGACCCGTGCGATGCATGGGATTTATTAAGCGAAATCTAAATAATAGAAATGGTCATTTACTAAAATACTCCTTATAGTTTCATGGATTTACTAAAATCTACCATATAGTTAAAATTTTACTAAAACACCACTTATAATTTGCAATGGATTTAATCAATCTTCCATTAGATGGCAATGGAAAATGACAATGTTGACCCTAATGTTCATTTAAATAAATTTAATCAAAAGAAAATAAAAATAAAATACCATTTTTTCCCTTTATAAGACACGGGCAACCACTCTATTGGCTATATTTGGTTAATTTTGTTTTCTATATGAAAAAAAGTGTTAAGGGTATTTTTGGAATAAAAAATCATGGGCCTAATGGAAAAATAAACACTCCTTAATGAAAGGTTGATTAAGTAAATAAGTGATAAAATATATGGGATGTTTTAATAAAACGAAAACTATAAGGTATGTTTAACTAAATATATAAAACTATAAGATGTGTTCTAGTAAATGACCCTAATAGAATCACATAAGAGTACATTATTGTTTTATATTTTTAACTTTTTAAATATTTAATAATTATTCATATTTTATATACTAATTTTAATAATTTTTTTATAATACAAAAATAACAATAATTAATTTCAGTTAGGTTTATTTATCAAACTAATGAAACTGACCAACCCGATCAACTTGACCCAAGTTGGTCGATTTTCTATTATTTTAGATCGGCTTTGGTTCAAAAATTTCCCAGTTTGATTGAGTTGGATAAATTTCACTTTGGCCATTTGTAGACCAACCATAATCAAACGACCTAACCATGGATATATATTAATATTTTATATTTTAAATATAAATTTTAATATGAAAAAGTGGGAAATTTCCCATATTTATTAATGTAAAATGTTTTATATCAAAAATATAATTTTTAAATTTATTTGTTAATAATTGCATTTTAATTTTTAAAATTAAATTAAATTTTTAAGTTTAAATCTTTTGAACCGACTAAATAAACCAAAAAATTGACCTAAACTGATACAACTTGAGTGGATTGGTTTTCACAAAACAGGTTAGTCACGCGGTTTTAGCTAACCAACTCCCTAACCTGACCAAATCAATTTGGTTGGCCAAATAGCCTACAACCGAACTGAACCAACTCATGAACGCTCATAATTTCAACTAAATTAATAGTCTCATATCTAATAAATAACAATAGTTTAATCTCCAATAATTATTAAAAATTTATAGCAAAAATGCACAATTATTGAAAATATATTGATAATGAAAAAACTAGAATAATTACAAAAATATATTAACCTAGTCAATAAATACTATAAACTCAAATAACAGTTTAACCTCTTAATAAATATTAATCAATAAGTTATAACAAAAATACAAAAATAAAATAAATACAATAAGTACAATAAATTGAATTTAAAAATTTCACTAATAGTAGTTTAATCTCCAATAATTATTGAAAGTTTTCTATTAAATAATAAAACAAAATAAATTTATACATAATCATTGAAAAAAAAAATTATCACAAAAACAATAAATGACTACTGAAATACAATAAATATTAATTTTAGTATATATAATTATATAATAAATACAAATTAAGAGTTTAAAATTATTATTAATAAAAATTAATTTCTTGAAAGTTATTTTCTCGAATTATTACTTGATATAAGTGAAATTAGTTATTTAGAATATTATTTAAAAATATTAAATTATTATTAATTTTAGTATTATGTTATAGTTATTTTTCTACTTTTTAGAAACTTTTTTAAATTTATTACATAATTTCTTTATTTTAACTAATTAAAATCTAGTTATGTTAAATATTTTGTTATTTAAAATACCTAGTTATTTAAATATTTAAATAATATGTAAAATTTTAAAATTTTAAAATAATAGTTATTTATGGAATTTAATTATCCATGAAATCATAATTTATACTATTATTACATAATTTCATTATTCATTTTGTAATATATTAAATTATTATTAATTTCAATATTATGTTATACTTATTTTTCTTCTTTAAAGAAATTTTTTTAATTTATTAAATAATTTCATTATTTTAACGATTTAAAATCTAGTTATGATAAATATCTAGTTATTTAAATATTTAAACAATATATAAAATATTTAATTTCTTTTGTTATTTTAATTTTATTTATTTAAAGCTATTACATATTATTAAATGTTTGAAAAACATTTAAATTGATGATCCAGAAAAACATAATTTAAATTGTTAGTACATAATT
>NW_010729075.1:4633112-4657094 GCF_000365185.1 Nelumbo nucifera
GACCAGAGGAAATGACACCCGAACTGGCAGGAGTTCAGAAGTAATCATGCCCGACCTGACGGAGGCCTGGAAGTGAGTGCGCGAGGTGGTTATAAAAGCTTCTACCCCCCAGGGACGAGGTATGCTAACTCTCGCGCTATCTGGTTATTCTTGCCTTTGAAGGATTCTAACTTAAGCTTCGGAGCCCTTATGCCGGGTTCTCCCCGGAGCTTCTCTTCTCCTCCCATTTCAGGTCCCTGTTACTCGGTTCAGAGGCAAGATTATCGACAGCTAAGACCGGCCAGATCGTGCATCATCACTATCTTCATCATCCTATAAAGTTACTAGGGATGCAAACATATTGGATTGGATTCAAAATAGGGTATATCTGAATCTGACCATGAACAACAAATCCGATCTAATCCACAGATCTCACAAACATTGATTTGAATTCAAATTTGATGAGGAAGTCGGATATTCGAGTCTGATCCAATTTGATTTATTTTTTTAAATTAATAAATTATTGAAAGAAAAATAAAATATAATAATTTAAATAAAGAAAAAAATGCAAGTATCTTTTTAACTATTTTCATCATATATATACATGTTTTTTATAAAAATAAATAATATAATAAATTAACAAAAATGCAATATAAATAGCATATTTATAAATAAATAATATATATCGAATTGGATCCTCTCAAATCAAATGGGGGTAATCCAAATTCGATTTGATTTCTAACAGGATCCTATTACAATCCAATCCAAAGACTCGAATGAAGATATCTAAATCCAACAAAATAGGATCGAACTTTGGATCATATTGGAACATGATTTGATCATTTGCATCCCTAAAATGTACCACGTGCAAAAGCACGTGCACACTGATGATGTGCGTTTTGGCAGCTCTTGGTTGGTTGGTGACTCAGATGCCTAGCTAAATAATCCCTACCTGGAATGTGGCTTGGACACCTAGCTGAATGGTTCCTTCCTGTAAGGTGGCTTGGACGCCTAGCTGAATGGTGACGAACTGGGAGGTGGCTCTGATGCCTACCTGGATGGTGACGAGCTGGAGAGGTGGCTCTGATGCCTAGCTGAATGGTGACGAGTTGGAGAGGTGGCTCTGATGCCTAGCTAGATGGTGACGAGATGGAGATGTGACTCTAATGTCTGGTTGTATGGTGATGAGCTGGAGAGGTGGCTCTGATGCCTAGCTGAATGGTGACGAGCTAGAGAGGTGGCTCTGATGCCTAGCTAAATGGTGACAAGCTGGAGAGGTGACTCTGATGCCTGGATGTATGGTGACGAGCTGGGAGGTGGCTCTGACGCCTAGCTGGATGGTAACGAGCTAGAGAGGTGGCTCTGATGTCTAGCTGAATGGTGACGAGCTATAGAGGTGGCTCTGATGCCTAGCTGGATGGTGACGAGCTGGAGAGGTGACTCTAATGCGACATGCAAGGAAACAATGTCAGAGTGCCCGGGTTGCTTTTCCCGGGGTGGGCACTCCAATGCTTAAGTTAGCGAATGCGGAGATTTTGTGAGAGAGCTTAAAGTAAGAGAGCTAGAGAGCTGCGAAAACTAAATTGCGCATGTCCCTTCTAATGTTGGAGGTAAGGCCTTTATATAAGCATTGTTTGGTGTGGGCATCACGCAATGCGTCTGAGATCTCTAGGAAGACGTGCCTAACTGCTCCGAAGTCCTCGGAGGTAGTCGTGCACATAGGCCAATCTTTGCGCCTTACTCGGTTTCCTCCAAAACATTTGGTGTGAGAGCTCCGAGAGACCCAGGAGTGATGGGATGTATGCAGAATTCGTCAGTGAGCACGTCTCGTAGGTCTTCACCTGGACCTCAATCAAGTCGGCAAGCCCTTGAGGGAGGTCGCTCCTCACGTTGAGGTAGCTTCGGCCAATACTGACGAGGTACCATAGGTCGGCCCTGGACGAGGTGCTGCTAGCCGCTTTGAGTTGTGGATGAGGTCGCCAGCTAGGTTTCCACCAGGTCAGCGGTAGAGGCAGGTCGTCAGGTTGCTAGGTCGGCACCAAAGGCAGGTTGCCAGGTCACCATGTCAGTGGCGGGGGCAAGTCGCCAGGTCACCAAGTCACCAAGTTGCCAACTGGGACTCCATCATTTTGGCTAAGGCAAATTGTCACCTAGTTGTTCCGAGATGACATGTATCATGATGTGAGTGGAGGGCCAAATCTGCCTTCATCACACACTAATTAAGGCCGGAGGGGTATTTGAAACTTTTCATAATTCAGGTATTCCCATTGTATCAGTTCAAGAGACCTTTCATAATTCACACCAACCTCATATGATCATATCTAGTCCTAACACATGTACAGTTGTTCCGAGATGACATGTGTCATGATGTCAGTGGAGGGCCAAATCTGCTTTCGTCACACACTAATTAAGGCCGGAGGGGTATTTGAAACTTTTCATAATTCAGGTAACTCCCATTGTATTAGTTCAAGAGACCTTTCATAATTCACACCAACCTCATATGATCATATCTAGTCCTAACACATGTACAGATATAACGACTGTTGGATCGGTTGTTGGAACCCTGTGTTAGGACCATATCCAGACTTTATATCCTCTCCTCGAACATCTCCCCATGAGGCCATGAATAATATGCTGTGAGGTTGGTGTGAGGAGTGTTCTGTGACAGGTCTCCACTGAGAAGGGGGTAGGGAGCGTTTGATTGGTAGCAGATCCCAACCCCCTACCGCTGTTAACTGTTTGCCTGTTTGGCTGTTTCTTTTGTCTTCGTAGTCGTAAAGCCTGGGTCTAGGTGGACGTTATCAATTCCTGGGTCATCACTCCTCAATCCAACGGCTTTAGACCATCAAGGACAGATACATTATTTACCTTCCGCTTCTTGTCGGAAAAAACGGTGCACAGTTGCTGAGATGCAACTCCTTCGGCTCCATTCCAAAGTCTACACGAAACGTCCTCCGGAAAAGGGTAAACCTACTTGTAGATCTCCATCCATCTCATGAACACGACAAGGAGTAAAAATAAAATCGATTAAAATAATAGATAAAATCACTAGAGCGAGCAACAAAAGCAATAGACAAATTAAAACACTCTGACCCTTCTCTAGAGAATGTCTTAAACAAAGATAATTCTTCCCAAATCCCACTCATTGATTGCCTTCTCAATGTTCAGCTTCAGCACGCGCTCGTAAGTCGTAATCTCTCTACTCTCAAGCTCATCAGGTACCTCTTCTTCAATATTTTCATCTACCCACTTTTAGCATTCACAAAATATGAACGCCCCAGATGAACTCTTCTGATTAATTTTTTTTTTAATTCTATCTTCGTTCTCCTCTCTTGCTTCTCTGTGTTCCATTTTCAGTTTGACAGAGTTTTCAGACTGTTTTTAAGCTCGAAATAAACAAAACATAAAGCATGCTGCTTTTATGTTTTAATAGCTGAAGACTGTTAATTTAATTATGTTCCCTTTTTGTCTGTAGATTGATTTTTGCCGTCCAGATTATGGTAGAGAATCTTCTGGCTTTTTGAGAGAACCAGACAAATATTCAGGGGGAGAAGGTTTTCCTTAGAAAAGAAAGTTCTCCTTTTGGGGATCGAATTATGTTGAGAATATCAATCAATGCCAGGAGAAGGTCTTCTTATTGGAAGACAACCCCTTTAGGGTTCTAAAAAAAGGAATTTGGGTTAAGCTACTTCAATTATAGTTATGGCCTTCCCTTTTGTTCTTTGTGTAGTATATTTATTTCTCTTTTTTGCGAAGCACAAGCTGCTATCGTTATTTGGTAGGAGTTGAAACACCTATCAGTCTGTCAGCACTGTGAGATACACATTGATTTTTTGCAATGTAATTTTGTTTTAATTGTCTTGAAAATTTATTATGCTTGTTGTTTCTGGCTTCTCAAGATTTCTCCATGCTTGAAAAGAGTATGCAACCTTCAAGGTTCCTTTTGTGCATGATAACCGTCTCCATGTTTGTTTTGATCTCTTCTTATGTCTTCCTGCTTCAATCAAGTTTCAGTTCATCGTTACCTGGATCATTTTTTGGGATAGTCCTTAATAAAACATCAGTTTACTTCAATTCCAACAGTGTTAGTAGAAGTGATGAGCTTCCTAATAACCTTCCTTTGTCTTTTCCAACAAATATTAGAAAACCCAAATCAAGTACCCAAAATAATGTCTGTCAAGATTGCAGTTCTAATAATGATGAGATGAGACTTTTGCAACAAGGAAGCAAGAAAACCTGTGACCCAAACCAAGTCATCCTCAGGGTGTTTATGTATGACTTGCCTCCTCAATTTCACTTCGGTTTGTTGGGTTGGAATGGGAAAATTGGTCAAATATGGCCAGATTTGAGCAACCCCACTGACATCCCATCATACCCTGGTGGATTGAACGTACAACACAGTATGGAGTATTGGCTCACATTGGATCTTCTCTCATCGAGCACCCCAGGTGTGGAAAGGCCTTGTAGTGCAGTTAGAGTGAACAATGTCAGTCAGGCAGATATAATTTTTGTGCCCTTCTTCTCATCTTTGAGCTACAATAGACATTCCAAGCTACATGGAACAGAGAAAGTTAATATGAACAAGATTTTGCAGAGTAAGTTGGTGCAGTTTCTGATGCATCGTGATGAGTGGAAGAGATCTGGTGGGAAGGATCATCTAATTGTAGCACACCATCCAAATAGCATGTTGGATGCTAGGAAGAAGCTTGGTTCTGCCATGTTTGTGCTTGCAGATTTTGGGAGATATTCAGCTCAGATAGCAAACTTAGATAAGGATATAATTGCTCCATACAAGCATGTTGTGCGGATTGGTGGTAACTCTGTGCCATTTGAGGAACGCCCAACCTTGGTGTATTTTCAAGGAGCAATTTATAGAAAAGATGTAAGTATTTCTGTTCTTCTATCCAGTTTTGTATTACTCTCAGCTTGTATTCATGATTTGTTATTATATCACATTAAAAACAAGATCTCCCTGCTTTGTGGATTAATGATAATACCTGTGATGAAGTACATCATCAGAAATCTTTTCCAGTTTTCCACCAAAAAGTTGTTTGATAGAATCCCATTAGTCCATTTACCTAAATGCTGAGAGATTATCTTGAGCTGATAAATGCTCGTGTATGATAAAGAATGGAAATGGGAGTTTTTTTATCCTTTTTTTTCTTGTTTCTTAGCAATATCAAGAGATCAAATTGAAAGGAAGAAATAGTGAAGATTCAAAAAGTAAAGTTAGGTAATTGGTATTTTAGTTTGTAAATACTCTTCTCAAAGTTGACAAAAAAAAAATCCTCTTTTCTTGTTTGTTGTAGGGAGGATCTTTTACCCCCCTAAAAAAAATGATCATTGGATTGGGGAATTGATACCTTTTTATGATAGGTTCTAAGCTCAAAACTTGGTGCAGTAATTTTATGTCTATAAAATTCTCTTCTTATCCTCTTCTACATATGGGGTCTATACAAGGATCCAACATTCTCGCAGCCAAAATTTGCCTCTTGGGACCTTTGGTTTTGTGGCCTCACAAGTCATAAGAGATCCTGCATTTCTATTTTGTTTATCTAAGAGATTTCCTAGGTCAGACTCTTTGAATCTGGTTGGATTTAACTTTCATCTTTGCCATGTTTACAGCATGAAAAATGCTAAGTTGTTACTCCTGTATTGAATGTGGTAGTCCTTTTAACAAATTAGTGGAAACAGTTGCTATTTTATGAAGTATAAAAAAACATTTTGAAACCCTAACATAATATCCAACATAAGCTTTTCAGATACTCTACTTCCTGGCCTTTTCATCAGCAGCTACCCTCTCTATTCCCCACTTTTTGCAATAAGCTTCAAAATCATACATTTTGTTTACACATAATATGCAAAAGATTGATTTATTTGAGTTCCTTGTCATTATGAGCTTCTACACTCTGCATTGTTATGATGGATTTATGTTTCAGGGAGGAGTCATTCGTCAAAAACTCTACCATCTTCTCAAAGATGAGAAGGATGTTCACTTCACATATGGAAGTGTTCATGATAATGGGATCGGTAAAGTGGGTCAAGGGATGACATCATCCAAATTCTGTCTGAACATTGCTGGAGACACCCCTTCCTCAAATCGTCTCTTTGATGCCATTGCAAGCCACTGTGTCCCTGTGATCATTAGTGACGAGATTGAGCTCCCATATGAGGATGTCTTGGACTACTCAGAATTCTGTATATTTGTACGGGAATCTGATGCTCTAAAGAAGGGG
This sequence comes from Nelumbo nucifera, assembly GCF_000365185.1. Next base: position 4,639,328 of record NW_010729075.1, read on the forward strand.
TTCCTACTTGATCTACTCAGGGGAATTAAGCACCAGCATTGGAACAAAATGTGGGAAAAACTAAAGGAGGTTGAACATCATTTTGAGTATCGGTATCCATCTCAGCCAGGGGATGCTGTAGAAATGATTTGGAAAGCAGTTTCCTGTAAGGTACCATCAATTCGACTTAGGGTGCACCGTCAGAACAGATTCCGTCCATTTGAGCACATTGGGAAGATTATATAGGATTACAAGAATGTCCATGGAAGTTTTATATATTTCTCACCTGTAACCAGTGTGGATCCTTGCCTAGAGTTTCTTTTTGGAAAGCCCTAAGGTTGATGTCACAACTCAGCGTACAACTCCTTTAAGATACTTTGCTCAAGAAAATCAGGAGTACTAGTCCACGTTACAGTGTATAATCTGGTAGAAGCAAACTATGTCAAAGTATAAGCAGCAGCAGCAGCAGCAACGTTCCTTGAATGTGGAATTTATTTGACAGACTGTCATGAAGCTCCTAGAACTATTTGATACTCAAAATGATGAGCTTTATCTGCAATACATCTAGAGATCTATTTGATTCCTTGGTTTTTGAGAGAGATACATGTAAATTGAAAGAAGAGCTTTATCTGTTTGATCCTTCTCTTTTCCTCTCTTTTTTGTTATTAAATTTGAACTCCTTGTAATGTACTACAACATTGTGGCTTCAAAACACTTAATAAAGAAGCATTTCTAGCAAATGCGCATTCTGCTCATTTGCACAAGCAAGCAATGAATTCAAGAATCCACCAGAATAAATATGAAGGTCCTGAAAAGAAAGATATGCATTTGAAAAAGAAGTGCGAGATATTTAAGTTTAGTCTTTGTTGCTGAAAACTCAGGGACATTTGCAAGCACGTGGTGCAAAAGAAAATGGCAAGACAGGAAAAAAAACTTCATCAAGGACGGGGATATGATCATGAAGAGGGAAAATGATCAGTACTTGGAGGAAGTTAAGACACAACTTAGGCTCTTTATACAGAAAAATTTTAAATCTGGAATGATGTGAAAGAATTTCAGTATAATCTGCAAAACTAGAGTTGCAAATGCAGACAGATACAAGTCTTTTTCTTCAAAGAAAAAGAAGAAACCCCACTGTATTGTAATTTTGCTTTCGATAACCTGCAGCATGATCCTTACAGTATCTTTTCTCTTCTATAATTGGTTAGGATCTCAGTTTACAATATGGAGATAACGCTGTATGGCTTTAAGGGCCACTCTAGTGCAGCTCTATGTATACACATCTCTGTAACAAAACCTCTAAATATCAAACAAAATAGAGAAAACCAACCAACCCACAGGATAAAAACTCTGACTGAAGCAGAAAATGTCCACCACCCTCTGGTTTCTCTTTGTTTCAGGAATGGAGAAAAGCCATCATTTTCTGTCATTCAGCTTCATTGTTGCTTGATTCTGTAGTTGAAGCAAGAACTTCAATAAACGTGTCAACACCTATTGTGAATTGGATCTGATCCTCTTCGAACTCTTCTTTTGCTTGACCTATTGGGGTCTAGCCTTGAGGATGGGGACACTGATTTCTTCTTGGTGTTTAGCTCCTCTACTTCAACAGCCGCAAGGAAACGTGAGTTCTTGGGCGTAAGTGCCTGTTCTTCTTTCTTCCATCTGAGGACAAGGTCTATACTGCTGAGACCAGAAACCTTTTGTGGTTGAACAACCAAGAACCCAATACAGATAACAAGGACAAACATCCTATAAGCACAGAAAACCATGGTTTCAACACTCAGAAACAAGAGGAATGGGAGTATCTCTTGTTTAGAGTAATGAGAAAATAAGCGGCTCTGAGACTGTAATCCTTCTATGCTTGTGGCCCATTCCTGTACATATAAGCCTATGGTTTATCTGATGTGTTATTTAGGGAGCTTAAAAGCGTAAAGCAGAGGGCCCCATAACACCTAGAGAAATTTTAGATTCACCTCAATCATAAGCCTGCAATCGAAGCAAATTAAGGCTGTTTTAGAAGTCTCTGACAGTTATGAATAAAGAGCTCGGAACACCACCCTTGAGAAGCTAAGCATCTTTTCGTTGGTTCCCTACATCCCTATCATTTGGCCTTGCTTTTGTCCAGTAAACAAGGACAACCCGGTCTTTTGAACCGACTTGCCACATCACCCGACCATGCTGACATGTACAAGCTGTGTAGCCTCTCTTATACTTCTCTATCTAAACTCCTGCTCGCAAGGCGTGTCCCTTCTGGCTTCTGCAATTGTTTGGCTTGGCTTGGCTTGGCTTGACAAGCAAAGATATCTCATATCTAGGGGCCAGGGGGGGGTCTTGCCCAAGAAACGGCCTATGAGTCTGTGACTCTGAGCATTTTCCTAGGTAAAGGCCTGATAGATGAGCATTTTTCCAACAAAAACTAAAATAATCAAAGTAAGAAATAGGTCATCGGAATACTCAAGATTCAAAAACTAAGAAGAGTTAGGACTTAGGTGGGTCGTTGTTGTCATCTTGGGATTATTACCCTTTAATATTTGTTATTGAAAAAGAAAAAACAATGGGCAAATACTAGTGACTAGTCTAGTCTCTGGTGTGGCTGGAAAGCCAAAAGCTAGCCATGAGCCAAAGATCAAGATTGCTACAGTTACAAGCAAGCCATAAAGTAGAGAAGAACTGGGAGGAAGGGTGGGGAATGGAACCCCCTCAAGAAAACCAAATACTTGCTTTATGCCATTCTGAGATCTTCTCTCACTTTAGAATTCCAAGCTCTTCTCTCCATGCAACAAAATAACAGTCCTTTGGTTTCGTGTGCTGAATGGGTTTCTTTATGCTTTTCTTTGCTGTTTCTTTGGATTGCTCAGCTCCAAACCCCACATTCAAAGTTTCAAAGAAGACCCACTACAAGCCTCTCCACATCTCACCTCTCACCATCTCATATTCTCATTATCTCCCCTCCCCCATCTCTTTCTTTATTTTTCTTTAATTTGTTTTCTCGGTTATCCATGTAGACCTTCTTTCCCTTTATTTTTATCTTCTATTAATTTATAAAATCACATGCAACTAAGAAAAAAAAATTCCAAAAGCATCGATTCTCACACTTTATTAAATTTAGGGTTAAATTTTGTGGTGTCTTAAGACGGTGGAATTTGGACTGGTCGTGGTCCAAGCAGAATGCCGCGGCTTTGATAGCATGTTATTAATAGGTGGGCATTTGCTTTTAGCTTTCAATTAAAGTAAAAGAACAGTGGGGAGCTGTTGCTTTCTACTCTTCCTCATACGCCACAAGGTTCAACTCCCCCCTTTAAGAGCTACTACAGATTATCCGTTGGCATTATATGTATACCTCCACTCTACCTCATTCTCATCATTTATACATATTCTTCCTTTTTTCTTAGTTTATAAATTTCGAGTTAATATTACATCAGTTCAATAATATTACGTATAAATTCTTTATAACATGTCAATACCAAAAATAGAAAAGCATAAAATCCTCATAAGATTAAGGAAATGAACAAGGTTTTTAAAAGTGAAGCGAATAAACTGGTCAGGGGTTCAGTTCTCGGGTCGAACGGTTGGCCTGTTCTGACAAAAAAATAAAAAATGGCCAAACTATTGAATGGTTCGAACAGTTCGACTGCCTGGGTCAGGGGTTTGCTGACCAAATCAACGGTTTTGGGAAATAACAGTTCTAAGATAAAACGGAACTAATCACCTGACTGGTTCTCGGTTTTTCCGGTCTGACCATCCAGTCCAGTCTGATATTAAAAACCATAGAAATGAATACTAGTTGGGTTGGGCTATCCAATGAATAATGAGCTTGCCTTAATGACCCATGAATCTTTCAAATGGGAAATTAATTAGGAGTTCAAATGGGGCCTCCAAAATTCCTTTCATTCTTCTCTTGTTCATAGAAAAGGCTTTGCCTTCAAAGACTTTGCCACGTGTAAAAGAAGCCCTTTTTTAATAGGTGGGGGGTTTTAGGTTTCCTGTTGCAAAATTAAACTTCGAATGGCTAATATTAGTTGTAAGAACCATCAATACAAGGCAGGAAATATGACTGATATGAGTTGTAGCCAATCTCTAGTGGACATGCATATCCATAGATAAAACCTGAAATTTCTCTACTGTCAATGCATTTAGGTTTTCCTATATTGATTATTATTTTAATGAGTACAACTGAAAATAGTTATAAGGAGGTCCCCCACATCTTTGCTTCATCCCCTATCTGATGAGTGATTTCGATCAACCATAGGATTCGTCCGTGTGCGTGGTTGAAATTGGTGGATTTATGTAGGAAATTCACTACTTGACCATCCTGTTTCTTATATGAATAAAATAAGAATATCGGTGAGGCTTGAATGAAGAAATTTACAAATTCATTAACCCATTTTATTTATCCAATTCTGTGGATTTTTTTTATTAGATATCCAATGTATGTCCCCTCCCTTCCAACAATTGGACCTTTTCCAAGTAATGGCACTCAAAGCCTGATTTTTTTTTAATTAAAAAATAGGAAAAATGAAGAAAAATGAAAGGAGAAGAGATTAACTTTGTATTGTGGTAGAGACTGTGGAGATAAAAAGTAAAACATGTGAAGTAGGAGTATTATGGAGATGGCAAGAACAATGCCACGTGTAGAATTATAGGGCGTTGGATATCTTTAAAAGGGCCAATTTATCAAAAGATTGAAACAGAGGATATGCTGAATAGGGAAATGGAAAGGTGTAGGTGGGTCCCTTGCTTGGCTATGTACGGGTATGTACTTTTTAAGGTTTGGTACTTAGAAGGATACCCCACTTAGTTACCTCTTCATAAAGTTGTTATTCCAAGGAGAATGGGAGTCTAAAGGCCCTGTAGAGATTTGTAAAAGGAGGAGAAGAAGAAGAAGAAAATAATGGGGGCTTATAGTTGAGACTTGAGAGGTCTTTGTAGATTCTCTGGATTGGTCTTAAAGTTGTAGTCTTCTGAACTTTTATTTAAACTTAAACAAAGACCCACTTCATCAGGTTCCAGCTCCCGCCTTACCTTAACACTGTTAGTCTAGGCTGGGTTCTACCTCTTCATACAAAATTAGTCCCGGAATATGAGAAAGAATTAAGAAAAGAGTGAAAAAGAAATTAAAGCAACCCTCAATCGCTGTTGTTACAGGTCATTACCTGAACTTTGCACTATTCTCTTCTCACTTGGCATTTCTATATTTGCTTATTCTCTCTCTCTCTCGTCAGATGCTTTTGGCTATTGTGAGCTGCTGATTTATTAGGGGCGTCTGTGACCATGTTTGTTTTTAGAGACATTAGAAGTGATGGTTTTAGCTTTTAGGAACTTCTCGACCTTGTCTTCCATCACAAGTACCGATTTTACCAAGATCTCGATTATTTAGCCTATGAAAACCGTCAAATAAAAAAAAAAAACAGAGGAAAGCTCATTGGCTCATGCATTGTTTTGAGCATCCAGACCAATCCAAGTCTGGATGGAAGTTTGGGAACACTCTCATGAAGTACTCTTGTTAGCCCTACTATATTATTTGGAAATTATACAAAAATTAAGGGAGTGTTATCCAACGTGTATGGTTTTGTTTAAAAGAGCTGGCACAATACTGTGCAAGTTAATTTGATTCATTAAGTATATGTTTAGCATTGATGTTACAATTGCATGAGAAAACCGTGCTGTTGATGTGTAGCTTGGAGTACTGTTTTCTTAGAAAACGGTTCCTTTATTTTTGTTTGAAATTGTTGCTGTCAGGTAGGACGTTTCCTAGAGCAACAGCAACTTTAACGCTGGTGTTCCAGAAAGCGGCAACAATGCCAAACAGCCGCTAAATGTTCAAATTCAAATTGAATCTGATCCATCCAATTTAGACCTTAAATCTGACTTGGATCTGATTCGGATAATGAGTTTAGTTCATCATCTTCTATTCTTCACCATGACATCATCCAAACCTTATCCCAACCATATGGGGTCGGGTACATGAATCCTGTTAGCCGTCATGTTTTCTTTAATGCCATTTCCATTGTTAAATTATGGATGATTAGATCATCTCTTGGTAGTTGGACTCATGTCCTTCTTGGTCTATACCTAGCCCTTCTAGCCCTTCAACTTGCAATAAATCACTCTTAGTTATTGATGGTCTTCTATACATGTGATCAAACCATCTTACTTTATCTTCTCTCATTTTATTATCTATTGGAGCCACTCCTAAGGTTTTTCAAATCTTTACTTTTGATCTCGTTCCTTTTTAGTTTTTCTGTCCATCCATCTCAGTATATGTATTTCTACCACATTCATTTTTTGAATATATTGTGTAATTAATAAACTAAAATAGCTTTATTAAGGTATTATATGCCACAAAAAAAATAAATTGAAAATGAATTTAATAGTGTTATCATAAACAAATGACTTGAAAATAGCTTTCACCACATTTAAACCTATGACTTTTAAGCCAAAATTGAAAATTAATGCGTATTAATTCTATGTAGATTTATATTTGATCCAATTATAAATAGATGGAATTTGAATTAAATTAATGTATGCTTATACCATTTGCAGTCCTAAATCTTACCGAATAAACAAAAGCAACAAAGTTACCCAAGGTTTAGTCATGGGCCTCATGGCCCACTTAATGTTTTTTGGTATGACAAATGTAATGGTTGACACACAATGGTAATGGGCTGCAAATGGCATGTCAAAAAACACAATTATGTTAAAGCATAAAGAACATGTTTGCTTTGTTTCGCTTTTGGGGTTGTTTTAATTCATCCATGCCTTGGCCCTCATAAATAATAATGTTAAGAAAAAGAGTAATGACAGTAGTACTGTACAGGCTATATTACATATTTTTCTTTTGGAGAATATATGCTGCCTTGCTTTTTTTTTCCCTAAGTTAGTTAATAGATCCTTAAGACTTAAGGTACCAGAAGGACACATTCTCTAGATTGTGCACTCCAAAATCATGAGGAATCTACTTTAATTTTTTATCCTCTTCGCTTATTCAATTCTTCATGTAATTTCGAGAGCTTATGTACCTCGAGTGTGAACGAAATTGTTAAACCAAAAGCTCACAGGGTTATAGTTTTCTCATGCAGTGAGCCTTGTTGAAGGTCAGCATTAATACATAGGGTAGGGGCAGGCAGTAACTCGGATAGCCAAATCAAAGGCTTGTGTAGATATTGTTTCTCTAGTGGTAGGAGACCAAGAGAAGTGAACCTGACTGACTGTATGGCTGCAAACGGTATTCAATTATCCGAATTTGAATTTGAGTTCTTCCATCCTATCAAGGGTGACCCGAATTCCAATAGATCCACCCTCGTCCAATATGATATAATGGATTCAATTTTATTTAAATATATACATATATGTTCATATATACTTAAAACTTATATATCGTATACATTAGTAAATTAAGTTGATTTTGATGTTATTGTTTTGCTAAATTTTCTATAGGCTCAAGTTTCATACGAGTAATTTTTAATTAATTTTGTTCATAAAATATAATATCAATATCGTTTTTAATTGATTTCCAATTAATGCATTGATTTGGGTTGAAGGTTTCTAGGCCACAGACTTCGGCCTCATGTCCTCGATTCCTTCTTGTATCATTCAAGACTGTAATTTAAGCTCCAATTAATGAATCTTGCCTCATCAGACCTTAAATAAAAAGAGCAAATTTTAGTTCATTTTATTATATACTATATAATATTTTGAACTTTTTTAGTTTAATTTATGTATACTATTGAATATCTAATTACAATCCAAATTCAATTTGAATCCAATAAAAATCCAATTGATAAGATCTAATTGGATCCATTTGCAGCCATTTTAGTAGCATTGGAGTTAGAGGAAATGAGAGCAACAAAAATTTAGGCCAGCCGGATGTTAATTGGATTGGTTGAGTTTCTTCAAAAAGCCTGCCCTGATATTACTGAGATCAGCTTCGGTCAGGACTAGCCTGTGCTCATACTGTCCCAACAGTCTCTTGTAACCTTGCATCGGGAATAAAATTAAATCTTTGAAATTAAATCCTGCTTCAAATAGAGAGACTCAGGACCGGTTTCTTCTTTGAAATTAAATCTTTCATCTCCAAAAGAATCGATTCATAAAACGTGTTTTGAATAAAAAAATGAAAGAAATAATTTAAACAATTTTCATATAACAAAGTTTAGAAAAACAAATATTGGAATAAAAAAAAATCATCAGAATTAATTCTCTAAAAAAAATGACAATCTCTACCGTATCCATAGAGCACCAAAGACCAACAATATCGGATCATGCAAGCAAATAAAATTGAAAAATGAATAATTAATTACAACTGTGTTCCGGGTGGGTCCGGTTGGAGCGGATGATTCATAAATAGCCCCATGGCCATGATTATTTCTCAATTCTCATTTGTCAGGGAAACATTTCCCGCAGATCATCAGTTTCACGGGAAGCTCGCTGTTGCTGCGAAAATCACAAGTTTATGTACATATATCTATTGAGAAAATAGCAAAAAGCTAATTGTTTATACAACAACAAAGCTGAGTAAAAGGTGTAGAAATTACAAATGAGAATTGATGAACCTCTCTCGCCTCTTCCATACTAGTTCATCAGTAAACGAATATCCCTCTTTTTAACATTCAAATGTCCCTACTATTGCAGTGGTTCCTGATGAGGAGTCACTGCAGGTCCTGGCGCTATGGTGAACTGTAAACCTCTACGTTGCCCCGACTGCAGTACAAATGCGACCTCTGTTGCTGCAAGAGCTGCAGCTTCCTGATTCACAAAGTAGGTATTAATTACTATATCAACCAAGCTAACATACATCTTGTAACCTAGAAGAATTTCCCCTTGCCAAATGAAACACGAAGCACCACAGGGATGCGCTCCCCTATATACACTAAGAAAGTATAAATGTTGGGGGGATCCACTAACCTGTCTTTGTCTTCGGCGCTGCAAAATACTGATGGCCCAGGCCATAATGTAACATGGCAAAAGAAACCCAGCAGCACGGAGCAGGAAAAGCTGTTGAGAAAACAAAAAATAGTTACCCTTTTTATTGGTAAAAATGTATTAAGATGCCTAGCCAAATATCATCTAAACTATGGCAAGGAACAATGAAAAAACAAATAAACCCATTTAAAGATGGACTGGGTTGCTAATCCTGCTTACAGAGAAGAAGGTGGAGGCATCATCCTCATCCCCATCCCCATTGGTGATAGATAATGCATGCCTCAAGAGCAAAAGTGCCATTAACTGCAATGGGAAAACAAAAAAGTTTAAATTCAGAGTATGAACATGCAAGAACTACTAATGAAAATAACAACCAATATGACAAAAATTGAAAGGAGGAAAACCCGATAGATGGATATACAAAAGTTGAAGGGGGGAGATGTTTGTTTTTCTTTCTTTCATTTTGGTTTGCATTTTGCAATATATGCAATAAACACCTCAGAATGGTAGATGTTCTATTTTATTTAAAACGACTACAATCGACATGATGCATTACAACAACCAAGGTTTACAACTGGACCAAACAAGGAACCGTTCTGGGGTCTGGTTCCCAGGTTGAACAGTCCGAGTTGGACCAAACTGACACCCCACTCTGACAAAAAAATTAAAAATAAAAAATAAAAACAAAAAAGGACCAAAAACCATTGTCCGGTTTGACAGTTCGATCACCTGGGTCAGTGGTTCACTGACCAAATCAATGGTTTTTGGCCAAAAAGCGGTGTTGGGGTGAAATGGAACTGGTCAGGTGACTGGTTCCCAGTTTTTCCGGTCCGGTCCAGTTTTGAAAACACTGACAACACTTTAGCAGCATGGCATTGTTTTCCTCCTAAATATAAATATTCTCTTCTTTACAAATCATAGCTCCAGATCGTTCAGATTAATAGCAAAATAAAAAATAAAAAAAAAAAACATTTTCTTTTTACCTTTTGGTAGTCCATGCATCATTCCACCTCCCATGGTTTACAAGTAAACAATAATTATAATTACTTGCAATTACTTTTGATGGATAGTTATTATAATTACTTACAATTAGAGCAGCCGAGCGGCAAAATGCAGCCCCACTAGCATTTGTAGCAGCATATTCATCATATTCAGCTTCCAGAAAATGGCGTTCAGCTGCTGCCATTGCCAAGAGTCGAGGATCATGCAAATCCACAGGGGCACCAGAGATTGTCCAACCACTATTACAAAAAAAAAGGATAAAAAGAAATGATGATTATTAAAAACCATCCCAACTTCAAATGTCAAAGCCACAAACACAAAAATAAGAGCACCCATATCCATATTGTGCAAAAAGTGCCAAAGATCAGGTTCGTATCCCGTCAACCCCTACCAAGACACCAGAATAGCTGGTACCAACAATGGGTGATGGCCTTAGTAGCATTTCCAAATTCCAAAGTGACAACTCCAATCATCATCATCCAAATGCAAGAAATCTACTGAAGATTACATATTAAACTTACCTGATATTAATTGTGGTATCTTCAGACTGTGGTGGAGGCGGTGGTGCAGTATAATCCGGTTGATAAGGCTGTATAGGAAGAAAAGTTCCACAATTGCAGTCAGATAACAAAAAATCATTTTGCAATACACGTGCAAAAATTATGAAAATAGATGGGCTATAGAAATCAATTAGGGTATGTACTTTCTTTATGCCTGACAGAGCATAAAACAATATAAAATAGGAATCTGTTTTCCTTTTAAATAGGCAAATGCTATCATATGTTCATGCTCAATATATTTTCTAACAGAGATGAACGTGAAAGAATATTCTTATATACAATTAGAAATCTGGTTTGATGATTAAATAACTTTATCAAGTAAACAGATAAGTGGTAATGCATATACACATACAGACATACAGATAGACAAAATTAGACACATAGAGAGAGAGAAGAACAATGATGAACAATGTAACAACATGTTTCTAGACTGTGGTGGAGGCGGTGGTGCAGTATAACCCGGTTGATAAAGCTGTATAGGAAGAAAAGTTCCACAATTGCAGTCAGCTAACCAAAAATCATTTTGCAATACACGTGCAAAAATTATGAAAATAGATGGGCTATAGAACCAACTAGGGTATGTACTTTCTTTATGTCTGACAGAGCATAAAACAATATAAAATAGCAATCTGTTTTCCTTTTAAATAGGCAAATGCCATCATATGTCCATGCTCAATATATTTTCTAACAGAGATGAACGTGAAAGAATATTCTTATATACAATTAGAAATCTGGTTTGATGATTAAATAACTTTATCAAGTAAACAGACAAGTGGTAATGCATATACACATACAGACATACAGATAGACAAAATTAGACACATAGAGCGAGAGAAGAACAATGATGAGCAATGTAACAACATGTTTCTAGACAAACAAGATAAGAACCATTTATGTAGTACTTTAAAAATAGATTATTCATCTGTCTAGACTATTCGTTAGTAATTAGAAAATAAATGAATGATCCAACTTCATTCCATATGTAATTTACATTATTTTGAAATTAAAAGAAGTGTGGGTATATGATATATTGCTGCAAGAAATTAAATCATTGATCATTTACATGTATTGCTGGCAAAGTTCATGTTTTATGCATAGATACATGCTGATTAAGGGATGGATGAAGTGGAAAATAATCCCAAGAATTTTAGAGTTTTATTTCAACCTACACCATATTGAATGGCCTATTTGTTGTCAAACAATCCCAAAAGACCATATTTCATAGCAACTTAGAAGCCGGTGAGATCACAAAACTTTGCCATCTTAAGAAAAATTCGACCATAGCAAAACCTATGTTACCACCTAGAGGCAAAATTGTTATCACATATGAAAGTTAAATAGGAAATAATGTTGCCTCTTCCTGATAACATTATCCCAGCATATTATGATATTTATGCAAGACAATATGGTAGGTAAACTAAAATCATATAAATAAATTAGAAGAGGAAAACCAACATATAGTTATAATTACACTATTGGAGAAAATAAAATAATAGGAGTTATATTTCCAAGAAGTAGGAGAAATCCCCTTATGCAAAGTGTGAAAACAAAACTAGCATTTGTCAAGGTATTAAGAAGAAATTGTCATACCTGATGGCAGATCTCACAAGTTATATCCCCTTTCTCATTGCACCATCGCTGAACACACTTCCTGTGAGCATACTGCATAATATCTCACTCTAATATCAGTGTCCAATCCAAGAGATAAAACCCCCAGAAAGAAAAACTAGACAATAAAACATATCTCAAACAGAGATGGGAAAATGGAAAAGAATGGACAACAAAAAAATGCATTTGAAAAACAGCCATCGGAACAGTTTTATGAGATCAAAGCAAATACCAGATGATATCTTTCCTGCTAGAGCCAAATAATAGAAAGACTACAAAATTAGAACTACTTGTGCATGAAGAAGAATGGCAATCATTACTTGGTTCACTGTGCTAAAGGTTCCCCTTCTAAATATTTTAAATGTTAAAAAATCCTCATTAGCATTATTTATCAGAAAACCGAAAGCAAAGCTGTTATTATCCAGAACAGATAAAAGAGTTGGGAAAATCATAGTTTAATACTACAAAATTTCCTCCAAGTTCAGTTTTCACTTCTGATATTAAGATGCCCAACTCATTTCCTAAGAGGAAAAGACATAAAGGTAAGGAACAACCTAAATGCAAGCATCAAGAAGAATTTATACCTTTTGACCAAATCAATAATTGTGCATATTGATGAATAAAAAATAGTATAGCAGAATTCATCAGCTCAATGGGAAAGATAGAAACCAATCATGATTTTAAGAACATAGAAGAGCTTCTGAATCCTTCTTGAATTCATAAATTAATCCTCTCTACAATACATGGAAAGTACTTCGTTCAAAGATGGGGTGAGCATATAACCCTTTACTTGAAAAAGATATATGGGAGTTCAGAAATTTTCAAATAGAAGATTCATAGAAAGAACAATAGTTATGTTGAATGAAACAGAAGATTAACTCTTAGGACCTATTTGTACTAATTGCATGCTATTCTAACCACTGCGCAAGGTTTTGACTTTACTATAAAATGTTCTTCTCTGTCGTTCAACATAGGAAACAGAACTAGATTGGGTTTTATGTCATTCTACAATCTAACATCAAAGAGGCAACAGCAACAACATATCAAGCGAATACGGAGAACAAGAACAAGGCATAATATTCTTATATTAGAAATTGAAGGGCAGAAAGACTCATAAGATGGATACCTTCAAACTGCCACTACAAGCACAAGGCGCTTCCAGGTTGTTGATGTGGTCCTCCTCTTGACAAATGCGGCATTCGATGGTCTGAAGAAGAGGTTCCTCCTCACCAGAGACCTCATGTTCCTCAACTTTGTTATCTTCACTGGAAAAACCGGATGAAACTGCAATTTGGGCACTAGGGCCTTCTCCGGAAGGTCCCGGAGCTTCACCTCCTACCGTGGAGTGTAAAGCCGCAGGTGTCATGAGGCGATCAACATACAAAACCAAGTGATCCCCCATTCCTTGATAAAATTCCCTTCCTTGCTCAAATAAGAACTCCTGCTTCACCACAAGTTCACCAAGATCAAATAAAAAAGAAGACCTTCTGATCAACTTTGACCTATTCTAAGTCAGAGCTCTAGATCCATTTTGTGTAAATAAGAAGATTTTCAGATTTTACGGAGAAAAGGAATCTGACAAAACCTTCAAAAACCAGAATAAAGCGTAGAATATTCTAGATTAAGCAACATTTCCCCCAATCCATCAAAATCATTTTCCCTGAACCCACACATGACAAAATTAAAGTAAAAAAAAAAAAAAAGCATCTTTCTCTTAAAAAAAAACGACTACTTTCGATGATCCATACAAGATTAAGCAAGCCTACCCGGAAAATACAGCATTTAAAGAGAGGAAAGCACAATTTTGCAGAAACTAAACACAGAATAATCCAAGAATCGAACCCTAGGCATCAAAGACGCCGATGAAAACTTCAACACATCGAAGGATTTCTTCGGCCAAAACAATCACAGAAAAAGAAAACAAATGAATCAAAATCAGGCACGAGAAAAAGAGAAGAAGAACAGGAAGAGGAAGAGAAAGAGGGAAGAGGGAGGAAGGGTACCTGATATGTTCGTCGTTGGTTAGCGCGTTTGGGCGTCCAAATAGCTTCAAAGGAATCCTCTCCTCCGCGACTTTGCTTTGAAAATTCTCTATCGGGACTTCCATTTATAGCTCCGATATGAGCGTCTTAGGCTCGGCTCAACCGAACCTCGTCTCTAGGCTCGGTAACGTCCGTCCAAAGCTCCAAAGTAACATTTTGTCAAGTTTCGAACTCTTTTAGTCTTTGCTAACCGACGTTAATCCGCTGCCATTTCCGCTAATGAACTTTGCCGCGTAGTTGACTTGATTTAGCATTGCCTTCCTTTATATGTCTTTTTCTCAAAGGTAAATTATCTAAAACCTCCCTACTACCTTCATAGTCTTTACCGAGCGGAATTACTATTAGTCTCTCACACCTATGCTCTCGGTTGTCATGCCCATGTCTAAGAAGGTTAGTGGTGCAGTGAGCATTCTTAGCTGGCTGAGAATTGGCTCTTAGTTGTGATGGACGGCACCTGGCTGAGAGTTGGTTCTTAGCTGTGATGGATAGCACCTGAGAGGAAGAAGAAGGTGAAGGGTTTCCGGAAAGCTCTCCCAGAGGGAACACTCCGATGGCTAAGTTAGAACTCTGAGGAAAACTTAAAGAAGATACAAAGAATTAAGAGTGCTGAAAGTGCTAGCTTCAATACCTCCGTTTCGTGAGGATTGGGGTTCTTTTATATCGGAGCTCGGTCATATCTGGCATAACCGCCACTGCCCTAGCCATTACTGCCAAGGCAGGTGTGGCAGGTACAGGTTGCTGCTACAGGCTGCTATTGCAAGGTACGGACTCGACAGGCGTGCCATGCTTTTCAGAGACGGTAAGCAGAACGCCGCCTAGCAAGGGATCCGAGCCCTGTCATCGGATTCGGTAGGTACGGATGTCAGGCAGATCTCCCTACAGCCTGCCGAGCTATTGTACACCGAACCACCTGGGGGCAGGTTTGCCTTGCACCGAGGTGCCGAGGTACGTCGAGGTGCCCGCACTATAGGCGAGCCTTGAGCAAGTTCGAAAAGGAGTCTCGATGGTGCTGCCCCGAGGTGTCCTCCCTCGGGACACTTAGCCAAAAATCGGGGTGCTCTCTTCTTGGGAAGGGAGAGCTCGGGGCCCCTTAGGAGGAGCTCGGGTCTCAAGGGGAGCTCGAGCCTTGAGAGGAGTTCGGGATCTCCCACACTTGGTGGGAGTCAAGGTCGGCCGAACGCTAGTCCCCGACGAGTCGCTTAACCCGTCGAGTGGCCAACGTTGGACTCGGTGGATCCCTCCCGTCAAGTTACGGTTATGTTGTTAGACTGAGCTGTTCGTCGAGCCAAATTATGCATACATGTCCCTGTGGTACGAGATCAGGCCAAATCACCCTCCATCACTTACAAAATGAAAGTTGAGGTATGAGAAGTATCACCACCTCCGTAATTTCTCTATGTTGTATCCTATATAAGAAACAAAATTAGATTGAATAGTATTAATTGCAGAGCACATTCTGAGGTATATGGAATTTGCCCGTGGTAATTTTTATCATATTAAAAATATTAAATATAGGTTTGGTGAATCAAAGTAAGTCGAGGATATTTTTGTCTTTTAAAAATATAAACATTTCCCTATATCATGTTTATATTGCATATGTATTAAATATGAGACCATAGGTGATTTTTTTTCAAGGTTTTTCAAGAAGGCAAAATAAATTGCTCAGGATACAATCTGTCAAAAATATTCATAGTTAGTCTTAAAATGCATTACCAAGAGTTAGGATATTACTGGGGTGCCTACTCATCAATAAACTTGTTGGTCTTTTAACACTCACATTAAAAAAAAAAAAAAACTGGTATTCTAGAACAGCCCTATAGTTTTGGCATTTAATTAGCAAAGCAAGCTCGGTGAACATGCTTGCCGTGCATTGATATTATCTGTCCACGCGTAGGGTAGTTTGGTAATTTGAATCTTGTAGAATAAACGGTGTTTATACTTAATAGTAGTCGTGGACACGTGGCCTCGTGGGAGGAACGTGTTGTTATGCCCGGTTTCTAACGTACACCGTGGCGCAGCAGAAGTCATGAGGCCCTGAGCTTATGGTCACCGGTCATCGATTCATCATCGCATATTGGCTGATTGGTTGACATAAGCCATCCGATGAATGGGACCCTTCGCCAAATGGATAATATGGTCGGATCTTGTTCACAGTCTGAAACTGAAGTTCTGAATCGTGAATAGAGAAAACCCATTAAACATGGGACTTGGGAGAGAGATTTTTTATGGTGATTGGTGAAGCTTTTGCCTTTTTGTTTTCGGATTGTGGCGTTTGGCGTATGTCTGTCCGGTCGAGCTTCCCAATTAAATTAACTTAGTGGATGACAGGTGTTTTTGATCGTCAGAGTTTTCGTGGGTTTGGGTGGGCCCTTGCCATGTCAGGGTCACTCACGGTTCAGGGAAGCGTTCGACGTGAAGAACGAAGTAGAGTAATAGGCCCACCTGCACCTGCACGGCGTCACCCGCACCCATGACCCAACTAACCTTCACAAGAAGAGGAAAGGAAAGCCACGAGTCTTCTTCACATTTTTGCATGGTTTGACTTTGACTAAAACTTTCTAACTATCCCCTCCGCCCTCCTCCCGAAAAGAAGGCCAATCTTCTTCTCTACTTTTCCATTAGCCTTCTTTCGGATTTCGATTGAAAAATACATTTAATTTTTTTATTCTTTTTTACATCGAAGGTAAAATATTAGAAGTAAAATTCCGGTCAAATTTTGATTTGGTTTTCATTCGGTTTATGTATTTATATTTATATGTTGGTAATTTTAGTGGTAACACGTACATAGAGGATAAAGTAGGCGCATCTTTTTATAAAAGCATTTTTATTAAAGTATTTTTATAAAAATATTTTTAGAAAAGTATTTTTATAAAAGTATTTTTATAAAAGCATTTTTATGAAAGTATTTTTATAAAAGTAGTTTTTGATGAGGGCGGATTTGGCCCTCTAGTGAAATTATGACACCTGGCACCTCATGCCAACTAAGTGCAGCCTCTTGACAACTAGGTAGCTCGGCACTTACAGGCAGCTCGGCATATGTAACTCAACACTTAGGGGCAGCTCGCCACTTACAGGTAGCTCACCATAGGCAACTGGCCACTCCACAGGTAGTCTGGCGTCTTACGAAGAGCTCGCCACTTAGGGGCAGCTCGACGTATCACAAGAAGATTTCCTACCTGACAATCGTACCTGCCAGACCTGGAGACTACACCCACATCTCTGGCCAAGCGGTGTCGTGCCTGCCAACTCTGACAACGCCTCATGTCTGATAGGGCCATACCCTACAATGGTTACCTGCGCCCACCAGCTCAGCCCTGGCAAGTAACGACAGCAACAGAGAGTCAGAGACGGTTACGCCAGATCTGTCAGGACACCGCTACATAAGAGCTCCGACCCCCCAGAGGGGGAGAGAATGGAAAAATGGAGGTAATCCCTGCTCTCTAGTTCTCTCATTTCTCTCCAAGCTCTCTGCAATCAGAATGCTAACTTAGGCATCGGAGAGTCCCCGCTGGGTAAATACCCCCGGGTCCTCTGATTCAGTTCTCGCAGGTTCCTCAGCTCCCGCCGCCTACAAAGAGGAGGAAAAGATGGAGTTCTCGCAAGTCCCTCAGCTCCCGCCGCCTACAAAGAGGAGGAAAAGATGGAGTTCTCGCA